>RYFJ01002489.1:0-83126 GCA_003991445.1 Oryza meyeriana var. granulata
GAGATCGGCGCCCTAGGCGAGCCGGCCGTGTGCCCGGCGAGCAGAGTGCGCCTAGTCCGGCGGGGTGCCGAATCGGGCCCCAGCCTCAGGGAGCGGAAACCTGTAGCTGGCGTCTCCTGTGATAGGATGTGCGCCCGAGGAGCGACATGGCGGAAATCCACGTTCCCCGCAGAACGTAGGGACAACCCCAAGTCCTGTTTCGGCGGACAGACTGACATGAAGTCGAAAAGCTCTACATCGAGTAATTTCCTTACTCGGCAAAGACTATAAAAGTTTATTCCAGTTACATGATACCGAAGAATCTCATATACCATAGAAATCTACTGTGGGAAATTATCAGAGTTAAAATCTTTACTTTATGTTTAAATTCTTCACAATTTTAACACAAAGTCGGGCTAACCTAATATGCGCTATTTGGCGCCACCCCCACATATTCATACATCTACATAAAGCCCTTTCATAGGCTCGCTGCCAGCTGACATGAATGCAGACTCGGGAAGAAGACCTACTCGACAAAAGTACTCGGAGCATCGCCACCCTCGGCAATTTTTTTCACCGTGGAGATGACACTCGCATCAGCTGTGACTCAAAACTATGAAGTCTCAGGGCTACTTTGAGGCCATGGCCTGGTAACCTTATCATCAGTATATGGGCCACTCGGGTAGAATATTGGGCTCAAATCATTAATTAAGAAAGATAGCACCTGCAAGCCTTACCTTTTGAACGATAAGGAATAGCAGTTTTAGTCGATTTATGTTCTTTCTATCTTAAGAAGGAAATCCATGGCCGTATCCGGCTGGATCCTTATCATGCACCCCCTGTCCCCCAGTATATAAGTGGAGCAGGGCCTCTTAAGGGCGACGAGCATCATTGATCGACATAACCTCTTAGAGAATAACACTTACAACACGTAGGTATTACCTCACATCGAGGGCCTGAACCAGTATAAAAATCCTCTGTTCCTCTTAATCCACCGAGTTTCCCCTTGCGAGTAGCCCTATAGTCTATTCCCGGTTAAAACATCGACATAGGCCATTCTGGTCTTTCTAAAATCACGTTTATGATTTGACCCCTTATATTGGATTTTTCAGAGTGGTCGACATTATCTCAAGGAACCAGCCGCCCTCCCACTGGTCGAGCCTATCCCACCGAGTCGTGGTGCCAGCAGCGCATACTAGAACCGCAGCGGTCCCAGTTGCAGAAACTAAGACTGCCCCGAACTGCAGGCCCGACACCGACGACCAAGGACGTTGCCGAGCCACTGCTCCAGCCCCTGAGCCGCGCCTTGCCGTCGAACCGCCGCAGCACGCTCCTGAGCCAGCGCCCGTTGATTGAGGCCGTTGGCTGCTCCTGAAAGCCAGCCCTCGAAGCCCCGGAGGCCGCCGAGTTGGGGCCCGAAGGGGCCCCGATCATCTGGTCGTTTGTCGTCGATCGTCGTCGTCTGGTCTCCTCTTCGCATAACTAAACCTCCCCAGGCTCGAAGCTCCCCTCGCAAGTTCCCACGACACGTTCCATTGGACATCGCCCGACGGAACCGCAAGATTATAAGCATGACGAGGTTGCGTAGAGAGGAAGCGAGAACGAGAGCTGCTTCACTGCTTACACTTGACACGTCCCGAGGGATCCAGTATCTCCTCCATCGTATTGTAGTTTGGCTACCTTGCTCATAATGGTATGAAATCTGACAACTGACTCTTTTTGCTTTGCTTCCCCGGTAAGAAGCTTGTTATCACCTCGGAGAATGAGCGAAGTCTTTTACGGGGTTGCCCCCCAGCTCCCAATACGATGACCACTCCGGGCCTTAAAGCCGAAGTAAAGTCAGTCAGGAGAGAGAAAGTTCTTGTGAGAACGCGTACTCAGTTTAGGGCTGAAAATTGCGACCAAGCCAAAAATAAAAGAGAGCCTCCCAGATGTATGTTTCTGACCAGATCCTGTTAAATGCCTCCACTTTGTTGTTCCCGACTGCCCAGGTGTGCCTTGACTTCACCATTGAGTTCTGACTTATCTGCGCTGCAGCCCTCGAAGCTGAGTTTGAGCCCGGACAGAGGAGGCAATGCAGCTAAAAGCCATGAAAGCCAAGGAGCTTGAAAAGGTAGACAAGCCGACCTGACAAAGGCCAGAACCGAGCTTGAAGCAAAAGAAGTCGAGCTAAAGGGGCCAATGCCAAGCTCGAAAAAAGAAAAAAGTACGAACTGGAGAGACCATAGCCAGAGGGGGCCGACTATGAACAGTAAGCCTCCCTTTTGACACTATCTTAACCAATCCATTAATTACTCCATCTTGCAGCTTTACCTAACAAGTTTATCTTGCGGTGAACCCGGTAGCTACTAAAGCCCAATTCCCAGCCCAATTTCAGCTTACAACAGAGGACATTAAATGTCGTCAAGAGTCACTGGAAGCCCTCCTCGGTCCGTGAAGCTCCTTGACCTCGTGGATCCTCGCCCCATGGGAAACCAGTTGCAGCAGGATCACCCAAGTGAAGCGCGCCTTGAGGATGCACCGAGTGCCCTGAAAAGGTACTCGAATGAGCGTTCATTACCGCGTGCCCGACCCTTGCTATGACCAAGTCCCATCTACCAAGGGCAGAATGTCGAAGCCATAGGGGAGGGGTTTGCCGAGGAGACGACTCCCGAGAGAGGCGCTGGAGCTGATACCAAGCAGGCCGACTGCAGAGATTATCACCAGAGATCTGATCTGTAAAAACAGTACGTCATGCAGTCGTGTATTGTGGTCTTTTATAAGACATATGTAAAATATACATGCAGTGCCGCCAAGTTTATTACTTAGTTGTCATTAGCTTTACTCGATTATATGGTCTACATTGAGTTAGTCTATAGGAACTTAATAAAATCGTTCACCCACAAAAAAGCTATACTCGGGCAAACATAATAAATCATAGTGAAGCTTCGTAACTAAGTAAAATAGCTCGTATATTATTGAACAAAGCATATAAGATACATGCAGCCCCGACTCGCACTCTTGAAACAACGGCGTAGTGAGTCAAAGAGGGAACTTACATATGGAAAAAATGTAAACTCAGGTATAGAAAGACGTAGCTGTTCTATGTTTCCATGAGTTATTGATGAGGGCACCGAATGCTAGGGTGTTATCACTAGCATTTGGCATAACCACCTTATGCCGATCCAAGACAATCTCCAGGACTCTAGTTTTTTCACTGGCCCAGGGCTATCACTAGCATTCGGCATAACCACCTTATGCCGATCCGAGACAATCTCCAGGGCGCTAGGTTTTCCATTGGCCCAGGGCTATCAGATCCATAACCTACTAGCATTCGGCATAACCACCTTATGTCGATCCGAGACAATCTCCAGGGCGCTAGTAGTCTTATGATCCATGCCTCATCTATCCCTATCCATAACCTATTAGCATTCGGCATAACCTACCTTATGCCGATCTGAGACAATCTCCATGGTGCTAATAGTGTTATGATCCACACCTCATCTAACCCCTATTCACAGATTGATCTTATCAACCCGTGCCTTCATCGATCCATCACATGAATCGACTAATCTAGACTGCAATAGATCTAATCTACCGCTCCCGCATATCAACATATGCAATGATCCAGATCGCAAACTATGCAACCTGGCTCTGATACCACTAAAGGAGTACGCGAAGGCTACAATAGCAGAAAACAAAAACTTTTCTACCACGCACACCAGGACATCATGCGAGAGAGGGATCATGGATCGTTACCACTAGACGCGCAGTGCAGCGGAAGTAGGGTTGGAGAAGCCGAATCAACCACGCGCGCGTCGAGGTAGTAGTGGAAGTAGTCGATCTCCACAGATCTAATCAGCGTCGATGCCGATCAACGCTGCAACGAGCAGCACCTCCACCGGTATCCACACGTCCGGAGCTGGAACGCCAATTGCGAGTGTACTAGCACTCGTGAGCGGCTAGGGTTTGGCTCGGGAGGTGGCGGCTAGGGTTTAGCTCGAGATCAACAGAAAAATGTAAATCTCCTCGGCCCCTCGCCTCCCTATATATAGACCTCCTCACTCGGGCCTCGTGGACCGAGGCCCAGTAAGAGTCTACTCGGATCTCTATCCGAATCGAGCCCATATTCGAATCACATTCGAATAAGTGTTCTAACCCGTTAAGCGTGCGACCCTGTAGGTTCACGTATATTTTGTCGTGACCCGGAAACACCTTTCTGGTCACCCTGTTAATAGCGGCCTCTAGCAAGGCATATTAACCTCAAAATATACGTAAAGATCATATCGGCTGAACCTGTAATGTCCTCATGTACAAATCCCTTTGCCTCACGATATCGATTGAGCTCAAGGCGAGACTTGTGTCATCCTCTTAATAGCTCAATCACTCTCTCGATCCTATGATGGATTACAAACTTGTGATTGACACCTCAATCACACTAGCATGGCCATGCACTTCCATAATCCATTACATCGAGGGGCCCAGAGATATCTCTCCCGTAAGGAGGGGCAAATTCTATCTTGATCATTCACACCTCACTACATGTTTCATAGCAAACCCGAAAACTACTTTTATGACTACCCAGTTACGGAGTAGTGTTTAGTAGTCCCAAAATAAGCTACCACGTATGTTGGGAACCATGATGATCTCAAGTCTAAGGACTCTACATAAACACTACTTGAGACTAACTGATGACACATGAAATCTCTGCAGTATCTCATGGCAAGTCTATCTAACATATGTTCACTAACATATGTCCATATTATCGATTTGATATCTCCATACCATGATCCATGAGACATGATCATCAATCAATACATTGCTGATGTTAGAATCATATTTGTTTCTCATATGATATATGATCAGGGATCATTTAGAAATAGCAACATTTAACATTAAGAGTCTCATGAATAAGTCACGTACTCATTGATCAACAATGATAATGTCTATTTCAAGAAACAAATCAATACATTATAAACATAGCATGTGATATATATAACATCTCCATGTTGCCTCTAGGGCATATCACTAACAACCCCTCCCCAATGGCTTCGATATCTGCCCTTGGGTAGATGGATTTGGTCATTGCCAAGGTATGGGCCATGCCGGCAACAACATGCTCATCCGAGTACCTCTTTAGGGCACTCGGTGCATCCTTAAGGCGCGCCTCAACTTGAAAGATGGTGCTGGAGCTGGTTTCCTCATCGCGAGGATCCATTATGTCAAGGAGCCCTTTCACGGACTCGCTGAGGGTCTCTCGTGACTCCTTGACAACTCTTATCTCCTTCGCGAAGGCCTGAAACTGGATTTGGGCATTAGCTCTAGCAGCTACTTAGGTTCACGACCAAGTAAACTTATCAGGCAAAACCACAGACGGAATAACTAAAGGATTGGCTAAGATCACAGTCAAGACAGAGACTTACTTTTGTAGTCAGCCTCCCACTTGGCGATGGTTTTTTCCAGTTTGACCCTTTCCTTGTCGAGCTCGGTGTTGGCCCTCTTCAAACTGGCCCTCTCTTGCTTGAGCTCGGCAGTGGCCTTTGTCAGGTCGGCCTTGGCTTTTTCGGCCTCCCCCAGCCTGGATTCTTCTTCTGTTTGGGCCTTCAGCTCGGCTTCGAGGGCGGCACGATAGAGTGGTCAAGTACCCCAGATTGCAGTCATGGCACAACTGGGCAGACGGAGAATGACCCAGCTGGAGAAAAATACTAAGGGCTCAGTCGGGAGGATGTATTCAGGGGATATACCTCTAATCCTCTTGGCTTGGTCCCAATTTTCAGTTCTGAGCGTAGCGACAGCTTCCCTCAGCCAAGTCTCCTTCTCCTGGCTGCGCTGCTCCACTTCGGCTTTTAAGTCCCGGAGCTGTTGCAGTTCCTGGAGCCCGGGAGCTAGCTGAGTCAGAATCTCGCTCATCTGCTCTGACTGATTGACAATCTTCTACTCAGAACAAAAGCAAAGTAAAGCAGGAGTAACTATCAAGGCATCCAAATAACGAAGACAAACAGAAACCCGTCGTAGTGAAGGCCTTACTCGGGCCCCTCGGACGCGGCAATCACGGTGCGAAGGAAATCTTCGCGCTCCTTCCGCGCCGCTGCTTCATCAAGCTTGTGTTTCTTCGCCTCCCCGCTGGAGTCCGTCCAACGGAAGGTTCTTGGGAACTTCCGGGGAGGAGCTTCGAGCCTAGGGAGGTCCACTCTCTCCGTCGATGGTGCCGAGGATGACGACAACGACCAAGACGGAGACGGGGTCCTGGCCCCCGCCTCAGCAGCCTCGGGGGCCTCGAGGGCTGATTCTGGGGCGTTAGAACCTAGCTCTGGGGCGTCAGGGCTTGGCTCAGGGGCTAGAGCATCAGCTTCGATGACTACACCTTGGTCGGCCGGCGTTGGCGGCCCTGCAGTCGGGACTGTCCCAGTTCCTGCAACAGGGATCATCGCCGGCTCAGCAGGTGCGCTCGCTAGCGCTGGCTCGGCTGAGGTTGGTTCTACAACAGGAGTGGCCGGAGTGGCGTCCTTGAGATCGATATCAGCTCACTTCCTGCGTAACAAGTCAGACGTCAACACGGCACCACTACGCCAGACAAGATTTTCAAAAGATCCGGAGCAACTTACCTCTTGGAGAACTTAAGTTTCCCTCTGGGTGATCCAGGCCTTGGTGGCGCGCTGCGTCCGGCTGTTGATCCAATCGGCGTGGCAATCGGTGGTGGCGTTGTCGCCTGAGTCAGCCCCGTTCGCAGCGCAGCCAGCTCAGGTACTCGGGTACTTGGCGGCACTTGCTCTGACCGCGTACTCGGTGGCACTCTTGCTGGGCTCGACAAGGTTGAGCTTGGCCCTACTGGCCCTGGCCTGGGGCTCGACGCCCTAGGTGCTACGACAGTGGGGTCCTTTATTCTCAGACTCCCGGCCGTGGCACTCGGCGTCACCACCTTCTTGCCCCTGTTTATAACAGGCCTTTTCCCCGCTCTCTTGGAGTCGGGTTGGGTAGTGAGAGGGCTTCTCGGCCTCTTCTTCGACTTGGTGGCCGACAACGGGCGGGAGTCATCATCAAACTCCTCGCACCACTACAAATAGTTCAACAACATACATCAAACAATGCTGGGCAATTACAGACACATGTTCACAGGCATTCATCACAGAAGAAGGACGAAGGTTACCTCGGGGTGGGGCCAATTGTGGTTATAAGCTGCGATGGTGCGTTTTGCATCCTTGGTCTCGATTACCCCGCTGGAGAAATAACCGAACAAGGTTTCAGTTACCTTCTGCTGGTCAACCGACTCGTGGCTTTCTCGGTTAGGGTCATGTTTCCCTTGGTAATACTAGCCGAATGCTCTCCTCAGCTTCAGCGGCTGCACGTGTCGGTTCAGAAAACGCCTGGCCACCCAGGGCCCGGTTAAGCCGACTCACTTGAATTTCACCAGTTTCTCCAGCAACTGATGCACTTGGCCCATCTCTTCGAAGGTTGGATCTGAAGACCAATTAGATGAGACTACTGGTGGCGAGCCGGTGAACGGAGCCAGGGAGGGTTCTAGATTAGAACAGTAGAACCACTCCTTATGCCAACCTTTCAAGGAGGATTTCAAGGGAAGGTCGATATATGTTTTCTTCCTCTCGCCCCTCAATTGAAGACCAGCCCCGACAATCACCTGAACATTATTCTTGGAGGGCTGGGGCTTGACATGGAACAAATGTCTGAAGAGGTTGAAGTGGGGTTCCACACCCAAGAAGAACTCGCAAAGAGTCATGAATATGGAGATTTGAAGGATTGAGTTGGGATTCAAATTCACCAACTCCAATCCATAGAAGCCAAGGAGACGGCGGAAGAACATGGAAGAGGGAAGAAACAAACCCCGGTCAAAAAAAGAGGCAAAGACAACAGTTTCGCCGGATTGGGGGTTTGGAACTGACTCACCCTTGGCCGGACGCCAATGGATAACACCCTGGCCTTGCAGCTTCAATTGACTCTCCAGGAGCTTCAGCTTCACCGAGCCGCAATCCGAAGTCGGCTAGGCATTCTCCGACGCACCCGCAGGATTCGAGGCTCTCGGCATGATTGGGGCAGAGAAATTTGGGGGAAATGCGATTGGAGGCTTGGAATTGACGAGAAGGATTGGAATCGCCCGAGTTCTAGTGGGGAACAGTGAGCAGCAGTGAGCCCTAGCAAAGCGGGAGGCGAAATTTCGACGCGGAGGCGGAAGATGAAACGATTGGTCGCTTTAGGGAAGATGAAGGAATCTTTTTCTCTCTCCCCTTTATAGAGCCGATTCCGACTAATGGGCTTAGGTTTACACAGTCGGTACTGGGCCACCAAGATATGAGTTTCTACAGTAGCACGCTCATAATGGGCCACTCGTGGGCTGTGTTGAAATTGCAGTGCTGGTGCTACCAACAGGAACCGATGAGGTAAGCAGATACGCTTCACGAAGGCCTTACTGCTAAACATATATATGTTTGGTTATCTGTTTTATCCACCAG
Organism: Oryza meyeriana var. granulata; assembly: GCA_003991445.1. Classification (NCBI taxonomy): domain Eukaryota; kingdom Viridiplantae; phylum Streptophyta; class Magnoliopsida; order Poales; family Poaceae; genus Oryza; species Oryza meyeriana. The sequence continues at coordinate 8,424 of RYFJ01002489.1, forward strand.
GTATCGAGAATATATCCTTATAAGGATCACAAGCTGGTCTTTATTAAAATTGAGGATGCAGGTATCTTTCTCGAGTACACCTGACCACGCAACGGAGTTATTTTCATAAAGTGGTACTCAGCCTACATGCTTGGCCACCTGTTGCTATGAGCAACATTATTCTAGCCGACATGACGCTGAAGAGTCTAACTTCCGAGTAGTGCACTACTCAGGAGAGACTATAAATATTTTTTTCAGCTAACATAACGCTGATGAGTCTAATTTCGAGTGGGACGCCACCCGGGAAAGACTATAAACCCTCTTTTCCAGCTGACATGAAGCTGAAGAGTCCCATATACGAGTGGCATGCTACTCGGCAAGACTATATATTATATTCCGGTTGATATGATACCGAAGAGTCTCATATACCAGTAGAAATCTACTCGGGAAAGACTACAAGGTTAAAGATCTTTGACTTTATATTTAATTGTCTTCACAATTAAGCACAAAATCGGGGGCTACACCTAATAGGTGCCCCTATTCGGTGCACACTATTCATACACCTACATGAAGCCCTTCATAGCCTCGCTGCCAGCTGACATGAAGCAGGACTCGGGAAGAAGAAGCACTCGGACAGAGAGTACTCGGGAGCAATGCACTTGGGCAACCTTCACCGTGGAGGATGAGCACTTGGCATCAGCTGTGACTCAACTATGAAGGTCTCAGGGGCTACTATGGAGGCCATGGGCCCCGGGTACCTCATCACAAGCATATGGGCCACTCGGATAGAGGACGGGCCGAGTCTTGTAGTTAGAGATATAGTAGCACCCGGCAGGCTTTGCCTTGTATAATAAGGAATATACAGTCTAGATCGGGTAAGATGTATCTCTAAGAAGGAAATCCCTTGGCCGTACCCGGCTGGGACTCCTACCTTGTACCCCGGTCCCCCAGTATATAAGGGGAGGCAGGGCGCCCCTCAAGGGGCACGAGATCATTGATCCACACATATCCTCAAAGGAATACCACCACAACTGGACGTAGGGTATTACCTCACATCGAGGGCCTGAACCAGTATAAAATCTCCTTGTGTTCCTTTGCAGTCCACCGAGTTTCCCCTCGCCAAGTAGCCCTATAGTTATATTGCCGGTGTAAAACATCGACACAACTACATCAGAAGAAGAACGAGTCTCTACACGATTTTATCAAGAGATTCTCCGAGAAGCGCAACAAGATCCCAACGATCAGAGACGAGGCTGTCATCGCCACCTTCCACAAGGGAGTAAAGGACGCCCCGTTCATTGCAAAGTTCACTCGGAAGCCACCATCCTTGGTTTGGGCTCTCTTCGACATGGCGAACAAGTACGCCGACTCGGCTGAAGCGGTCGCAGAGGCCCTCGACGAAAAGAAGGAGTCCCAACAAAAAGACCAAAAGGCGAAACCTGACAATGAGCCATCAAACAAGACCGGCAGCCGCAAGCGGAAGTCGGACAATGAGGTGGCCAACATGGAGCGAACCCGGTCGCGGCCCCAACGCAGCAATGACTACCAGAAATTCATGAATGGGCCTTGCCCCTTGCCCATTCCACCCCAAGGGCAAACACGCGGCCAAAGACTGCTTCATGCTTAAGAAGTTTGCTTCCGAGCAGGCTTCACCATCTGGCGCCAATAAGGACAAGGACAAGCTAGATCAGAGCCCAGCTGACGATTTTCAAGATCCCCAAGCCAAGCTCAACCACAATTTTAGAGGGCCGTCTGCCTACGAGTCCAAGCGAAAGCAGAAGCTTACAGCACGCGACGTCAACTCAATCTCCACAGCGGATGCCCCCCAATACTTGCGCTAGTCAGAGACGTCAATAACATTCACCCGCGCAGATCACCCAGATCGGGTCTCACACCCGGGGCACTATCCACTCGTCCTGGACCCGGTCGTGAAGAACATCAGATTGAAGAAGGTTCTAATAGACGGAGGCAGCGCGCTCAATATCGTCTTCGCCAAGACCCTAGATGAGATGAAGATTCCTCATTCAGATCTGCGGCTGAGTATGGCGCCCTTCCACGGGATAATTCCCGACCTGTCTTCAACACCACTCGGGCAGATTACCTTGCCAGTTACCTTCGGCACGCGGGATAACTTCCGCACAGAAAACATCTGCTTTGAGGTCGCCGACTTCGAGACTACGTACCACGCGATACTCGGATGACCGGCGCTCGCCAGATTCATGGCGGTACCACACTATACATATATGGTGCTTAAGATGCCAGGGCCAGCAGGAGTCCTCTCCAGCGATGTTAAGCAAGCCTTCACCTGTGACAAGGAGCGTTACGAATTGGCTCAATCACAAGAGGCGGCAATCGGGAGCAACAACATTCAGCAAGCCGTCACAACTAAAGTTGAGGAAGACCCAGTTCCGGCCAAAAAAGCAGCGAAGTCAGAAATTTCAGCGGACTCTGACACGAAGAAGATCCCCTTGGACCCTTCCGACCCCTCCAAGACTGCTCTAGTCGGGACCGGGCTCGACCCCAAATAGGAAGACGTGCTCGTCACCTTCCTCCAAACTAACAAGGATATCTTCGCGTGGAAACCGCCCGACATGCCGGGCGTACCAAGGGAGGTGATCGAGCACGCCCTCAACGTGAAGACAAACGCCAAGCCAGTCAAGCAACGGCTGCGGCGCTTTGCTCAAGACCGTAAGGATGCTATTCGGGAGGAGATAACCAAGCTTCTCGTAGTCGGGTTCATCAAAGAGGTCTATCACCCGGATTGGTTGACAAATCCAGTTCTGGTCTGGAAGAAAAAGGTAAATGGCGCATGTGCGTCGACTACACCGATCTCAACAAGACGTGCCCCAAAGACCCATTTGGTTTGCCAAGGATAGACTAGGTGGCGGATTCAACTGCAGGGTGCGAACTGCTCAGCTTTCTCGACTGTTACTCGAAATACCATCAAATCAACTTGAAGGAGGAGGACTGCCTCAAGACGTCTTTTATCACACCGTTTGGTGCATACTGCTACATCACCATGCCGTTCGGTTTGAAAACCACTGGAGCAACGTATCAACGTGCAATTCACGTCCCACTATGTTGATCATTCACATCCCACTATCTTGATCAGTTATCATTAGCTTTACCCGACTGTGTAGTCTACGCCGAGTTAGTCTGTAGGAACTTAATAAAATCGTTCACCGCAGAGAGCTGTACTCGAGCAGACGTAGGAAAGTCGTAGTATAACTTCATAACTTAAGTAAGATGGGCTCGTATGTTATTGACAAGGCACATATAATCCATGCAGCCCCCGACTCACTACTCGGTTGAAACAAGCGGCGTGGTGAGTTAGAGAAAAACTGTACACATGAAAATTGTAAAACTCAGGCATAGAAAGGACGTAGCTGCTCTATATTTCATGAGTTGCTGATGAGGGCACCCTCTTCTGTCTTCAGTCAGTAGGCGCCTAGCCGCGTGACCTCATCAATAATGAACGGCCCTTCCTAGATTGGGGATAGTTTGTGCCTGTCCTTGGTGGTTTGTATTTTCCTCAAGACGAGATCTCCGACCAAAAAGGCGCGGCCACGAACATTGCGATTGTGGTAGCGACGCAGGCCTTGAAGATACCTTGCCGACTGGATTGTTGCGATATCCCTCGCTTCTTCCAACTGATCTAGTTCGACCAATCGGGTATTGTTGGAAATATCTTCTGAGTAAGCCCAGACTGGCGGAAAGCCGAACGCTAACTCGGTTGGTAGCATAGCCTCGGCACCATAGACCAGGAAGAAGGGGGATTGCCCTGTGGCCCGACTAGCCGTGGTTCTGAGAGACCAGAGAACAGATGGGAGCTCTTGGACCCACCGGCCCACGTATGGTTGTAGTCGGTCGAATATCCTGGCCTTGATAATTTGTAAGACCATACCGTTGGCTCGTTCAACCTGCCCATTGCTCCGCAGGTGTGCCACAGACGCATAGCAGACCTTGATGCCGAATTCTTCAAAGAAATCTTGAAAAATGCCGCCCGTGAACTGAGTGCCGTTGTCGGTGATGATGCGGTTGGGGACCCCGAATCGGTATAATATACTCATGATGAAGTCCTTTGCCCGTGCCACTGTTATGGTTGCAATGGGTTTCGCCTCAATTCACTTGGTGAATTTGTCCACTGCGACGAACAAGTGTGTGAATTCTCCTAGCACTTTTTTGAAAGGCCCGACCATGTCAAGCCCCCATACTGCAAAGGGCCAAGAGAGTGGGATTGTTTGAAGTTCTTGGGCTGGAAGATTGGTTTGTCTTGCGTAGAATTGGCAACCCTCGCACCTGCGAACAATGTCCCTGGCGCCTGTTACTGTTGTTGGCTAGAAAAATCCCTACCGGTAAGCCTTTCCGACTAACGTCCTGGATGCGGCATGGTTGCCACATATGCCCGAGTGGATTGAGTGCAGGATCTGCTCGCCCTCCTCGGTGGTGATGCAGCGCATGAGGACCCCGGATGCACTTCTTCGGTACACGTCTTCTCCGACGACAAAGAAACTCTTGCTTCGACACTTGATTCATTCGGCTTGACTGCGATCTTCTAGGAGTTCATCGTCCAGGAGGAATTTGAGAACAGGAGTCCGCCAGTCTTGATATATGTGCAGCACATCGTCTGTCGCCGAGGTAGGTTCACCTCCCGACTGCTCCGGCGCCGGTTTCTTCTTGACTGATGGCTCCATGAGTTGCTCAACAAAGATCCCTGTCGGGACTGTCTCCCGCTTGGAACCCATGTTTGCCAGCTCGACTGCAGCGTCATTGTATTGTCGTAGGACGTGCGTTATCTCTAGCCCGTCAAACTTGTTCTCCATCTTGCGGACCTCCTGACAGTATGCCGCCATGGTGTCGTCAAGGCATGTCCAGTCCTTCATGACTTGCTTCACCACGAGTTGAGAATCTCCACGCACAACCAGTCAATTTATGCCGAGTGATATAGCAATGCGGAGCCCATGGATAAGTGCCTCGTACTTGGCGACGTTGTGGAAAGCCAGGAAGTGAATCTGTAAAACGTACTTGAGTTTTTCGCCGGTGGGTGACGTCAGTACGACGCCAGCCCCGGCGCCGCCGATCCGTAGGGAACCGTCGAAGTACATTGTCCAGTACTCTAGTGTCGCTATTGATGTAGGCAGTTGAACTTCTGTCCACTCGGCCACGAAGTCGGCTAGAGCTTGTGATTTGATTGCTGTCCGTGGCTGAAAGGTGATATCAAACGTCATCAGCTCGAGCGCCCATTTAGCCATTCGGCCGGTGGCCTCGCGGTTATGAAGGACATCCCCGAGTAGAAATGATGTGACCACCGTAACTTGATGTGCTTGGAAATAGTGCACCAGCTTCCGGACAGTGATGAGTAGGCCGTAGAGCAGCTTTTGGACCTGCGGATATCTCGTCTTCGAGTCGGCAAGCACCTCGCTGACAAAGTAAACTGGCTGTTGAATTTTCTAAATGTGACCCTGTTCGGATCGCTCGACCACCAACACCGTGCTGACTACCTGAGTAGTTGCCGCGAGGTATAGCATTAGCGGTTCTTGGGGCATGGGTGATGCCAACACGGGGGGTGATGTGAGAAATTGCTTGAAGTCTTCGAAGGCTTGCTGGGCCTCTGGAGTCCATTGGAAATTATCTGCTTTCTTCAGTAGCTTGAAAAAGGGCATACCCCATTCGCCCAGTCGAGAAATAAACCGGCTGAGTGCCGCCATGCAGCCTGTCATCTTCTGGACATCTTTCTGGTTAGTCGGGGGTGCCATATTCATGATTGCGTTGACTTTCTCCGGGTTGGGCTCGATGCCGCAATGCGAGACGATGAAGCCGAGTAGCTTGCCGGATGGCACACCGAAGGCGCACTTTTCGGGGTTCAACTTCATCTTGAATCTTCGAAGATTTTGGAAGGTTTCTTCCAGGTCAGCGATGAGGTCTTTTTTGGACTTGGTCTTGATCACCACGTCATCGACGTAGGCTTCCACGTTGCGCCCGATCTGAATGTGTAGACACCGCTGAATTGCCCGTTGATACGTTGCTCCAGTGTTTTTCAAACTGAACGGCATAGTGATGTAGCAGTACGCCCCAAACGGCGTGATGAAAGATGTCTTGAGACAGTCCTCCTCCTTCAAGCTGATTTGATGGTATCCCGAGTAACAGCCGAGAAAGCTGAGTAGTTTGCACCCCGTAGTTGAATCCACCACCTAGTCTATCCTTGGCAAACCAAATGGGTCTTTGGGGCACGCCTTCTTGAGATCGGTGTAGTCGACGCACATGCGCTATTTACCGTTTTTCTTCCGGACCAGAACTGGATTTGCCAGTCAATCCGGGTGATAGACCTCTTTGATGAACCCGGCTGCAAGAAGCTTGGTTATCTCCTCCCGAATAGCATCCTTATGGTCTTGAGTGAAGCGCCGCAGCCATTGCTTGACTGGTTTGGCGTCTGTCTTCACGTTGAGGGCGTGCTCGATCACCTCCCTTGGTACGCCTGGCATGTAGGACGGTTTCCACACGAAGATATCCTTGTTAGTTTGGAGGAAGGTGACAAGCGCGTCTTCCTATTTAGGGTCGAGTCCGGTCCCGACTAGAGCAGTCTTGGAGGGGTCGGAAGGGTCCAGGGGGATCTTCTTCGAGTCAGAGTCCGCTGAAATTCCCGACTTTGCTGCTTTTTTGGCCGGAACTGGGGCTTCCTCAACTTCAGTTGTGATGGCTTGCCGAATGCTGTTGCGCCCGACTGCCGCCTCTTGGGATTGAGCCAATTCGTAACGCTCCTTGTCGCAGGTGAAGGCTTGCTTGACATCGCTGCGGAGTGAGAGGACTCCTGCTAGCCTAGGCATCTTGAGCACCATATATGTATAGTGCGGTATCGCCATGAATCTGGCGAGCGCCGGTCGTCCGAGTATCGCATGGTACGTGGTCTCGAAGTCGACGACCTGGAAGCAGACGTTTTCTGTGCAGAAGTTGTCCCGCGTGCCAAAGGTAACCGGCAAGGTAATCTGTCTGAGTGGTGTTGAAGACAGGCCGGGAATTATCCCGTGGAAGGGCGCCGTACTCGGCCGCAGATCTGAACGAGGAATCTTCATCTCATCCAGGGTCTTGGCGAAGAGGATATTGAGCGCACTGCCTCCATCTATGAGAACCTTCTTCAATCTGATATTTTTCACGACTGGGTCCAGGACGAGTGGATAGCGTCTTGGGTGCGAAACCTGATCTGGATGATCAGCGCGGGTGAACGTGATGGACGTCTCTGACCAGCGCAGATATTGGGGGGTGTCTGCTGTAGAAATCGAGTTGACATCGCGCGCTGTAAGCTTCTGCTTTTGCTTGGACTCGTAAGCAAACGGCCCTCCGAAGATGTGGTTGACCTCAGCTTGGGGATCCTGGAAATCGTTCGCCGGACCCTGATCTGGCTTGTCCTTGTCCTTGTCGATGGCAGATGATGAAGCCTACTCGGAAGCAAACTTCTTAAGCATGAAGCAGTCTTTGGCCGCATGTTTGCCTTTGGGGTGGAAGGGGCAAGGCCCATTCATGACTTTCTGGTAGTCGTTGTTGCGTTGGGGCCGCGACCGAGTTCGCCCCATGTTGGCCACCTTGTTGTCTGACTTCCGCTTGCGGTTGCCAGACTTGTTTGATGGCTCGTTGTCAGGTTTCACCTTTTGGTCTTTTTGTCGGGACTCCTTCTTTTCGTCGAGGGCCTCTGTGACCGCTTCAGCCGAGTCGGCGTACTTGTTCGCCATGTCGAAGAGAGCCTAGACAGAGGATGGTGGTTTCTGAGTGAACTTCGCGATGAACGTCCCCGCCATCATCGCCCTGAGGCTAGACGGGGTTCTCGCGTGAGGGCACCTCCTGGCGAAGCCGTAGGCATACGCGGTTCACCCTTCCTCCTTTAAGGAATTTCATGGTCTCCACGTACTCCTTCGGAGTCATATCCCCAACAAGGCGTTTCGCCAGCCTCCCTGCTTCGCCCAGGGAGATAACTGCAAATCGTGCAAAGTCGCCTGAATTAGAGCATATCAGAGTGAAACTTAGTAGGCGAGCGGAAGATCGAAGCAAATCAAAAAGAACTTACCAAGGTGATCGTTGGGAACGGCAATGGTGGGGAGATCGTAGATCCAGTTGTCGCGGTCAATGGTGATGTTCCACGACCACGCCAGTGGAGTGACGCCCATCATGAGGTACTCTTCGATCAGGTCCCGAACGCTGAGGCGGCTCGCAATCGCGCGGAGAAGCTGGCGGTGGGCCTCCAGCGCACCTGTCAAAGACACCTTCGGGCGGCCGTCGAAGCGGGGAACGCTCAGCGACGTCCACAGGGCCCTGAACTCGTGGGAGCCGGCGGCGTAGAAGATCTTGTGGTAAAACCACTGCCTCGTCCACGACTTCTCCCACATCAGCATCGAAGCGGGAACAGGCCATAGATCAGCCTGGTCTGGCCGCGTGATGAAGTTCACGCAACCGAACGCACTCTTCTTCGGCCCAGCCGGCATTGCCACCGTCTTGCTGTAGAGGGCGGCCTGGTGAACGACGGCGAAGAGGTCCACCGTCAGGACAAACTCCTGGGTCCAAGCCATCCACTCAAAGACGGCGACGCAAACGAAGGCACTCGAACTAAGCTGCGGCAGCTCCAGGTTGAAGAAGGCCAGCACCTCGGGAAGCAGCTCATAGCAGGGAAACCAAAGCCCGGCATCGAAATAGGCGGCGAAGACCACCGTCTCGTCGTCACCAGGCACGGGAACAACATCCTCACTGGGCGCTCGGGTGAAGCCTTCCTCAAGGACCCCCCTCTGGCAGAAGCCATCGATGTCTGACTGGCGAATGAGCGAGTGGCCGAGGTAGACGGTGTTGTCATCGTCGATCGACCCTGGGTCTACACCACCGGCCTTCACCGAAGTAGGTTTCCGAGGAGCCATGGGCGCCAGGTTGGGCAAAGAAGGCTTGGCTCGAAATCAAAAGAAATTTGAAGCGCGGAGAACGGCGACCGTAGGTGAATAGTAGAGAGCGTTATCTCGAGCAAAAAGACAAAGTGGCGTCACAGGGGGCCGGCCGCGTCTATATATAGACGAGGCCACCCGGCATGGACCAACCACGGCGTGCCACGTGGTGCCTCAGGAGGCGAACCGCCACGAGTGCAAAAGTGGCCAATGGTGAGACGACAAATAGCACGAGATGAGAAGCCCACGCGGCGCCTCGAAAGGCGAACCGCCTCATCGCTGCATCAGCTGACACGTGGCGTCTAGGGAGGCGAGCCGCCTTGTTGCCACCTTGATTGCTTCGTGGTGTCGAAAGGGGCAAACCGCCAAGAGGTTGCACAAACTATCATGTGGTGACAAGTGTCGTGGCCCACAGAAATTGCCCTCATTGCCCCACGTAGCCGAAGAGCCCCACCGAAGCGCGGCAAACCGGAACCGGAACTGAAGGTCTTGAGCTATACTCGGCCAACATAGGGACGGCGAGCGGCCTAGATGGCGAGAGATGGTATCCACGAGCTCGGCCGAGTCGCAGCTCACCCTTGCACATGAGGGGCTTGTTGGAGACATGCCGCAACCCCTTCAGACCGTCCCCCCTTTTGGAAGGCTCAAGACCGAAGCCATCTAACGAAGCCCCTTCGGTGGCCCAAGACTGAAGGCATGAAGACGAAGGGCCCAGCTCAAAGGCGAAGGTCGCAGTATGCTCAGCGAAGATGAAAGACTTTGGGGCGGAGTGCTGAGGTCACAGACGAAAGGCCCAGGAGGGCCAAAGAGGTGACCCAACGGGCACAACAAGGTTGCATCCATCTCAACTAAGGGACAAGACGGCCAAAAAGGCCAAAAATCCCATCAAGGGCCCGGCCCACGTAGAGGCCTCACGGCCCGCATGATGGCCTAGTAGCCCGCTAGGGACCTGCAAACAGGAAAAGACAGGAATACTCCTGTAACTGCCCCTATCAAGGGACTATGATGTAATACCACCTGTAAATGAAACCCTAGAGCCTGTAATTGTACTCCTGGGCCTATAAATAAGGACCCAGGCCACTGTAATGGCAAGGTTTTTGAGATCAATACAAAAGATTTACTGCTATAGTCCACTCTCAATTTCCACTATTGTTCTTGACAACACCTCCTTTGAAAAAAATCTCTGATTAATTGATCTTGGGTGGTTTGGTTTTTTTATTGGGATGGTTTTTCAGGGAGAGTGTTTTTGTTTTTTTCAATGGTGGTTTTTCTTTACTTGAGGAAGTACGGTTTTATAGTAGTATAGATAGATGGTATGTATGTATCACATGTTTTAATCTATACGTCATTCCTAATGGTATGCTTCTATCGTATAAAAAAATCACCCACACATTACCTAGTTGTTTGTCTGGCGGGGTGCCCAAAGGGAGCCATGCGTTCTAGTGGAATTTGTTGTAGAACGGCTACGTCGACGGATCACCCAGATCCGCTCCCTTCCCTCCCACAGCAGATAAGGCGTCAAGAGGATGTAGAAGACCATATCTCTTCCCACACAATCACACCACAGAAGAAAACAATGAACACAGGAGACACAGATATAGGGGTGTTGCTCTCTCTTTATTAATCAATGATCAATGTGTACAATGAAGGCACCCCTGTCCCTCTATTTATAGGTAGAGGAGGCTAAAGATAAGAGCCATAAATTTATCTCTAACTAATTCGGATTGGTCCACAAGAAAGAATTTTTATCTCCTAAAGAGATAAGGATTCGTAACACTCCCCCTTGGACCTATCCACGACCAACTCATGGCTCGGCAAAACTCCTACCAAAACCTAGTGGAAAAAAAGGCTAAGAGAAAGAGTGCATAGTTGCCGCCATGCGTCACACACCGTTGCCTCGTTAAAAACCTTTGTGAGGATCACAAGCTCCACTAAACTAAGGGAAAAAGAGTACAACGTTATGGACTCGCCAATCCACTGACTAGACTATGTTCAGGGGTTCCACTCCCCCTAAACCCTGCAAGTCTCTAAGTCTTCTTATCCCAATTTCACGAACAAACTTTCGGAAAGTACAAGCAGGGAGAGAATTAGTGAACAAATCTGCCAAGTTGTCACACGACTTAGACTGCAGGATCATCACTTCCCCTTGCTTCTGAAGCTCATGAGGATAGAAAAATTTTGGAGCAATATGCTTCGTCATATTGTTCTTGATATATCCTAGCTACATCTGTGCGACACATGCTGCATTATCCTCATAGATAATGGTGGGAGTATCAGGGATACTCAAACCACATAATCGCTCCATATGGTGAGTTATCCTACTAAGCCATGCACACTCTCGTGCGGCTTCATATAGTGCAATGATCTCTGAGTGGTTTGTAGACGTCGCTACCAAAGTCTGTTTACCAGACCGCCACGAAATGTCTGTGCCACCACAAAGAAACACAAAACCAGTTTGAGAACGAGCATTATGGGGATCAGACAGATATCCTGCATCTGCATAGCCCACCATGGTTAAGTCTCGTTGCCTTGGAAAGAAGAGGCTGAGATCTCATTCTCTCGAGGTATCTGATTACTGTCTTAATGACAACCCAATGTCTCCTAGAGGAGACACACTGTATCTTGCTAGCAGATTTACCGCAAATGCAATATCAGGCCTGGTGCAGTTCGCAAGATACATCAGTGCTCCTATTGCGCTTAAGTATGGGATTTTCGGTCCCAACACTTCCTCAGTCTCACTTCTAGGACAGAATGGATCTTTGTCCCGATCAAGGGATCTCACAACCATGGGTGTCTTCAAAGGATGAGCCTTTGACATGTAAATCTCTCAAGGACCTTTCTAGTATAGGTCGACTGGTGCACTAAGATTCCGTTAAGGAGATGCTCGACCTGTAGGCCCAAGCAAAACTTGTACTGATCCAAGTCTTTCATCTCAAACTCCGACTTGAGATAGGCAACCGCCTCCTTAATGTCCTCTGCATGGCCAATGATGTTCAAATCATCGACATAGACTGAGATGATACAGAAACCCCTCTGGGACTTTCTGATAAACACACAGAGACAGTCCTCACTATTGATGTATCCTTTCACCAAAAGAAAGTCACTCAACTGGTTGTACCACATACAACCAGACTGTTTTAACCCATACAGCGATCTCTCCAATTTCACACTATACATGTTGCGATTTTCTTTGTCCAGGACCTTCAACCCGTAAGGGACATGCATGTAAATCTCCGAATCCAATGATCTGTACAGATATGCGGTCACAACATCCATCAACTGCATTTTCAATTCCATGCCAGCTGCCATAGACATCAAGTATCGGAACGTTATGCCACTCATTACAGAAGAATAGGTTTCATCGTAATTGATGCTGGGTCTCTGCGTAAACCCTTGTGCTACAAGTCTTGCTTTGTATCTCACCACTTCATTGTTTTCGTTCCGTTTCCGAATGAAAACCCACTTGTACCCAATAGAGCGCACAGTGGGGGGCGTCAGGCTTACCAGCCCAAAGACACGCCTCTTAGCAAGCGAGCGTAATTCTGTCTCTATCGCTTCTTTCCATTTGACCCAATCCGAGCGCTTACAGCACTCTGCTATGTACTTAGATTCATGATCATGATCCATTATGTTAGCGATTTTAGAAACGAAATTTATGTCAACATGTGTAGTATTCCAGTCATACAATTCTCCTGATACAGCATAGTTTGTGGCAATTTCCTCATTTATTTCCTCATCCTAGTTTTCCAAAACAGGAGAGGGTTCCGATTTGCCAATAGGACTAGGTGCATGCGCTAGTCCATTAGGGCATCTACCCTTCTGGCGTCCGTCCCCTGGACGGATCTCCTTAGAGACTACTGAATGGGAGTGTGATGCAAGCGGCTCTGTATTAAGCTCTTGCGAACGTCTCCGCTTAGCCTGAGTCGGACCATCCGGGTTTCTCCCCCTCTTCCTAGGCTTAGGGGCTGGAGTAGAGTCTCCCTCCATGGGTATCTCCACTCTCTCCGGTGCATTTGCCACACGGATATGCGACTTCGACACTCCTCTTAGATCAGTGAAAGCGTCTGGCAGATCATTAGCTAAGTTTTGAAGGTGTATGATACATTGAACTTCCTGTTCAATGTCCGGCAAACGCGGGTCAAGAGTATAGATAATACTCGAGTTCTATTCTATTTCACGACATTCCATAGAGTCGAGGTACTTTCCTCCCCCTAATGCTAGAAAATGCTCTTCATCGAAGATGCAATTAGTGTACCGAGCCGTAAACAGATCCCCAGTTTTAGGCTCCAAGTAGTAGATTATAAACGGAGACTCATAACCCACATAGACCCCCACCTTACGGTGCGGTCCCATAGTCGTACGCTAGGGTGGTGAGATCGGCACATACATAGCACAGCTGAACTTACGCAGATGGGAAACCACTAGTTCTTGACCACGCGCCAATTGATGGGGTGAAGCAGAGTGATATGCAGACAGTCTCTACTGAATTAGCTTTGCAGCGTGCAATACTGCATGGCCCCAACATGTAGTAGGCAAATTGCTACCCTGTAGCAATGGTCTGGCAATTAACTTGATCCTTTTTATCAACGACTCAGCAAGTCCGTTTTGAGTGTGAACATGAGGAATAGAATACTCTACGTTAATGCCTAAGGCCATACAATAATCATTGAATGCCTTTGATGTGAATTCACCCGCATTATCCATCCGAATCGTTTTGATGCGGTTCTCGGAGAACTCCACACCCAAATGGATGATCTGCACAATAATCTGGCAAAAGCGTGGTTTCTCATAGACAGCAAGTATACGTGGCTCCACCTTGTAGAGGTGTCAATCAACACCATGAAATATCTGAATGGCCCAGACCAAGGGTATATGGGTCCACAAATATCCCCTTGGATTCTCTCCAAGAACCATAGGGGTTCGACCCTCAACTTCTCAAAGGATAGTCGAATGATCAGTTTTCCCGAGCGGGACACACAAACTCCTTGGGGAAGTTTTTAGTGTTTATGCCATGACTGAGCGAGCTAGTGACTATTTTCCGCATCATAGTTAATCTAGGATAACCTAATCTCTCATGACAGATCTTAAAAGACTCTGGGTTCCTATAGATTATCTGCATCATAACATATTCCTTTGGGGGTTTTATTTTAGTATAATACAGTCCATCGGAGCTCCCTGGCATCTTCTCAACCACTGTGGTCTCATCGTCCTTAGACTATGTCATGAAGAGAAATTCATCTCCTCCTTCACATGTTGTGGTGAGGTGGTAACCGCATCGTCGAATATCCTTAAAAGTAAGGAGCGTGCGTTTAGCACTTGGGTATAGGAACGCTTCTTCAATGAAGATCCTTGTACCCTTAGGGAGGACGACAGTGGCTTGCCTTGAGCCAACTATGCGACCATTACTCCCAGCAATGGTGAGGATGCTCTCATCCCGCTTACGCAATGTCGTGAAGTACTTAGTCTCCCGTAGTATCGAGCATGTTGCCGTGCTATCAACCAAGCATGTCTCGGGCTCTATTGAATCGTACTACGCTTGTTCTATATTAGAGATTATATTGATTCAGCTTCATTATCAATAAAGTAAAAGGCAAGAACATAGAACAAGATAAGGCCAATATAACTCAACAGGAAAAATTTATTAATGTAAAGGACCATCCTAAAGACTCTGACCAGGATGCATAGTATCTTTATTACATAAACGACTCATTGTTCTTCTAAAAAGAAAAGATTATATTGACCAAAATGATAACTAAACTTAAGACTCATGACTGATAACTTGGAAACTACTGCATATCCCCATGTACGTCCTCCTGGTCATCACCCAAGAGGTTGTTGCCCTCCATGTCGAAGTCCCCGAGGTCTGCACAGTCATCCTCAAGGGTAGCATCAGCATCTATAGCAACCTTAGGATCAATATCCATGGCAACACCATCAGCAATAGCAGTAGTAGTAGACTCCTTAGGAAATACAGTAGGTTCCTTAGGAGCAGGCTTCTCACCGGTCATTGGCACCTGAATAAAGTGAGATTCTAGGCCCTGCCTCTTCTTCCAGTCCTGGTACATCTCAACGAGGTGAGGTTCTGTAGTGCAGTTACGCACCCAATGCTTCATTGGGGCGCATTTGAAACAACCTTCACCACCCTGCTGAGATTCTCCAACAGCACCAGCATTGGCCTTGCGCCCCTTGCGGCTATGGGGTTTCTTGCCCCGGTTGGCGGCCTTCTTGAACCTCACCCCATTTGGCAGTGTGCGATTCCCAGGTCCCTTCCCCTTGTAAGAACCCTGTCCAGAACTCTGACCCTTCTGATGGACAACGTGAGCCTCTGGAATAAGTTGCGAACCAACAGGACGAGCGTTGTAGTTGGCCATCAGAAGTTCGTTGTGGACTTCAGCATTCAACAACGACTAGATAAGCTTTGAATACTTGACGTACTTAGTCTCGCGGTACTGCTCTTGCATCATCGAGTTTTTGGGTGGAAAGTGTCAAGAGTCTTCTTAATCATATCCGTATCTGTTACCACTTGGTTACAGTAGCGAAGACAACTGACGATGCGGTGCACGGCACTGTTATAGCTCTTCACGGTCTTGAAATCACAAAACCGAAGTTGAGCCCAGTTTGCTCTAGCCTTCAGGAGAATGGCAGTATTCTCGGTGATGTAACGGTCCCTTAGGACCTCCCACAACGTGAGAGATTCACGTAGCTCAAGGTATTCAGCCTTGAGATCCTTATGAATGTGCTTCCTGATAAACGCAAGTGCCCTTGCCCGCTTTGCTACCGGAAGCAGAGCTACACCAGCCCCTTGCCGACGGATGGCCTCAGATAGCTCCATAGCGGAAAGGTGGATTTTACAGTCTATGGCCCAGGTCTGGTAGTTCGCCCCATTAACGGAGAGAACGGGGAACTCTTTCTTGTTGAAGTCTGCGTTAGACATGGCCTGTTGTCATGCAAAAAACCAAAGAACAAGCATACACCAGTCTAAAATCAATCTATAAATTGATAAACAACAAATTTTGTTACCGTAGATTGATTGGTACGAGAGAATTCGATATCAGCCCAACCGGTAGAGCTGCTGATAACGTGTTGTAGAACGGCTACGTCGATGGATCGTCCAGATCCACTCCCTTCCCTCCCATAGCAGATAAGGCATCGAGAAGATATAGAAGACCGTATCCCTTTCCACATAATCACACCACAGAAGAAGAACACACATAAATATAAGGTTGTTGCTCTCTTTTTATTAATGTATAATGAAGGCATATCTGCTCCTCTATTTATAGGTAGAGAAGGCTAGAGATAAGAATTATAAATTTATCTCGAATTAATTTGAATTAATTAAAAAAAATTTTATCTCCTAAAGAGATAAGGAGAATCAATTAAAGAGTGCGAATCCCAGCAGCAGCATCATAGAACCCCAAGGGGCCAAAACGGCCAATCACCGAAAACCCCGTGCAGCCCAACGACGGAAGCGCAAGCGCCAAACGGAAACGGAAGTTCGCCTGTGCTCTGCTACCTACGGCCTCTCTCGCCTCGATGGACTCCGCGGCGGCCGCGGCGGCGGCAGCCGGCGCGCCGGTGGTGTTGGTGACGAACGACGACGGCATCGACGCGCCGGGGCTCCGCTTCCTCGTCGAGCAGCTCGTCGCCGCCCGGCGCTTCCGCGTCCTCGTCTGCGCGCCCGACACGTGAGTTACTCCCTCCCCCTCCTCCCTCCCCTCGTGATCGATCCCTCGCGTCTGCTTTGCTTGGTCGGTGCTCTCCTGAGATTTCCGTGGTAGGGAACACGTGATGGCGTCGTGCTGTTTGTGAATGGGGATTGGTTTGGGAGTTGGGTGGGAGGAGCAGGAGAGAATTTTGGGTGAGGAGTGCTCGTTTCGTACCCTCCTTGGTATTCTCAGCTAGAACGAGAAATATTAATGGGGAGAAAGATCTTTTTTTTAACCCTTGTGTAAATTTCTGGCTACCTGCAGATGATGCAGCTTTATTTTGTTTATATTCTCCGGTGTTGATCACTGGTCTTCAAATTGCATAAACTAATTCAGTAACAGGAGGATTTTGATAATCAGAAGGGATAATAGTGATTAAATTTGTGCTATTCGTTAATGTTGTGCGGTGCTTTTGTTTAGGAAAAGAAACAAATTATGGAACAAGGAACCTGTTACTGAACTTCTCTGGTTCACATGATAGATCAAAAAAAGCAAGGAAACAAAGAATAGCTTTAATCATAGTATATGGGGTATCAAGTTTTGCAAGATGCTGTGTGCACAACATGGAATCTGTCCTGTTGTAGAATATTCTTACCTAATTTTTAGCCCCAAACACACCATTCAGTTGCCAAGTTGTGTTCAATTAAAATGCCTTTGTGGGGGCAAGTGTAATCCAAAACCACGATATTCATGTGCTAAATCAAGTAAAGGATGGTTCATTTATTGAGTGGTTTCCTTTGCAAAACAATGGTATGTCATCAACCTAATAAGCATGGTACTCTTTAAGAAAAACTGACATAATATGGGAGCTTTTATGCTTCGACATGAAAAAAGCAGAGGGTTTTCAATAGCATTTACTAGTGGCACATGGTCATGTTCCTCTTATGGCACTATTCCTGTACTTGAAATATGCAGAGACAGGTCAGGTGTTAGCCACTCCATCACATGGCGCCCTGCACTCCGCTGTAAACGGGTTGATATAGACGGTGCTACAGCATTTGCAGCCTCAGGTCTTGTATTTTTGACTGATATTATCTACGTATGAACTTTCCCTTATAAATACTGTATTCAAGGTCGAAGACAGTGCATGTTGAATGCTTAACACTTCACTTATCAACAATAGGGACTCCTGCTGACTGTGCCTCTTTAGGCATATCTGGGAAGCTCTTTGATGGTTTGGTTCCTGATCTGGCAAGTTTTGGAATTTCTTCATAGATAAATTTCATGTCCTTTTATGGTTTTATGTGATCTTCAACTATGAAAAGGTTTACCAGTAATCTTGTCTGTACTAATGCTTGGTTTACATTTTACTTTATTTCATCTATAATGCAGGTACTTAGTGGAATCAATGTTGGCAACAATTGCGGATACCATGTGTAAGTATATCTATCCCTGCATATTCATAATCTGAAACATATTGCCATATTGCTACTCCCACTTGTTTGAAATGCCTGTTAGTACTTTACACGTGCAATTATTTCAATATTGATGTATTTATAATTTCCATGTGAAATGAGATTCTGATATTTTTAGCCAAAATTACTGCCATTGTATAACTTTGCTATTTTTTACCAGTGGTATAGTTTTAAAATTAGCTGTCTGGACTGTACATGCGAGATCATAAAAAATAAAAAATCAACAAGGATTTTCTGACTAAAGGTGTTGCTTAAGGTGTCCTCTAAACTATCAAGGAATTAATACCTTAATTTATTTATTTGATTTTACGGTCAGAAATAAATTTGTCAACAACACTGGATCATGAGAACTTTATGCTTTTATTGTGCAGTGTCTATTCTGGAACAGTTGGCGGTGCTAGGGAGGCATTCTTATATGGGTTTCCTGCATTAGCTATGTCATATGATTGGTATGCGAAGATTTTCTGCTTTGCTATTATTCGCTATATTTGTTCCTCTGTTGTTCAAATAACACCTTCACATATTCAGCATAACTTGTTATTTGACAAGAACTAGGTTCTACTGTCATATGAGTTGTCTGTTTCATGTAGAATGATATATACATAGGTTGGCTTCTACATTTTATCTGCTGGTCAAACTTTCAGAACTATGGATTTGTTTTTATAGTTATATCCATTCTTCAGTACATCCTGCGTACTGTCATTGTATAACTAATTCCGAGAGAAAATACCGTTGGATACAATGGACTGTAATGTGCAAGATGATGGTTTGGTTACTGTTATCTACAGAGTAGCTGATAATTTGTACTCTCTCAGTCCCAAAATATAGCTACCTTTAGCATTCAAATTTTGTTCCAAATATAGCTACCTTTCCACCTACTCCCTCATCTCAACCAATCACAGCCATCTCTCATTTAATTTCTACACCTAGTTCCCCATCTCAACCAATCACAGCCATCACTCATTTTATTTTACCTTTAATCTGCATTCTACATGTTGGGCTCTTCTCCAAAAGGTCAGTGAGATCCAAGACCCCCATTAGGTTCCTTACAAATCTACCAACTTTCAGCTGTAAAAACATTAAGTTAATTTGATGTATATATGCTTAATGGCTGCAAATTCACCTTTCAATTGTCACTTTTCATGTGCTCAAGTCTATGAACGTTACTAGTTAGTGAAAACTGAAAACTAGAGTATACAAACATCCCAATTGCAACTTTCAGGATCGCAGGTCAGAGCAGTGTTAATGACCTCAAAGTGGCTGCAGAGGTGGTTATTCCTCTGATAAATACTGTGATGGTTGAGATTAAGAATGGGACATATCCTCAAGGATCTTTCTTGAATATAGATGTACCAACTGATGCTGCACACCACAAGGTAAATCTGTGGCTGTAATTTTTTAGTAAATTGCTCGCTCCATTCTCAAACAGATGCTGTTTAAGAACGTATTCAACTCTGTGTATACTTTTATGCTGTTATTTTCTGTAGGGATACAAAATTACAAAGCAAGGAAAGTATATGGCCAGAATTGGTTGGGAGCAAACAGTTTATAAGAAGCCTGCAGTAGAAAGTTACCAGACAGCAAACATCGACGTTGACAGTGAAAAGGACAGTGAACTAGATACTTCATCAGAGAATGACCTATTGTTTAAAAGAGTGGTAACTTCACATTCCTCCAAGAAACTTTTATTCCAAATTTTATCTTATCTTTCAAGCATATTTGAACTGCATCTGATAAGTAACCTTCTAGCAAAATGAGAAAATTCCTTGTATGCCATTTTTTTAGATTTTACTGTAAGATATGTAGCATAAACTGTTTATAAGAGAATTTTGGAATTTAATCTCATTCTGCTGAAATCCTAGCTATTCTGTTTTTTTGCCACAATATCGATGGTATATTGCATACTACTTACACACTTATAAATGGAGAGCACACTTACATGAATGATAACCGTTACCCATAATGTTTATGCTAGCTAAACTAAAATTGATAGGTCTTGGATTAGAGTAAATATTACTTCATTCTTTTTTGTGAGAATATTTCTTCATTAATTGCTCTCATTAAATTCTGAACAGCTTGTGAGACGAAGTTATGATGAAGAGGAAGGGGATGACATGGATCACAAGTCCCTTGTAGATGGATATGTAAGAATGACCTAATTACTCTCCTAAAAAAAGAATTACCTGACAACCATACACCTTCCATTTTATAATAAAAGTCATCCTCAGATAAGTATATGTTGTTTATTTCAGATTACTGTTACTCCTTTGAGAGCTCTCTCCTGCGCAGAAGCTGATGTCATACCATACTACAAAGCTTGCTTGTCACATCTGGCTGATAACTCTTCCTCCTCCCTCTAGGTGGTTACTCATTGCACTTCTTTATTTGAGGTTATTTTCAAATGTCAATTCTATTTTTTCCTTGCCATTTACTACTTTTGATCTTTCATCTTCTAGATGGAAGTGACCATTGGCCACTAGGGTTCACCTTGGTCCTACACCTCCTGGTAGTTTTTTTTTTCTTTTTACTAAAATGAACTGCTAGAAGCAGAAACATAGGTCTTCAACCAAACTTTAGGGCCTGTTTGGATAATTGGTTTGGGAGGGTGGGAAAGGGAATATTATATCCCACCACCCACCTCCAACTCATCTATGGGTAATATTGAGGAAGGAGAAACAACGAAGGACTAGGATTAGTTCTCCAACCTACTCCAATCCCTATCCCCTTCTCTTACCCATTATCCCAATGCCTCCTTAGGATATAGCATTGTTCCCCTGCATGGAAAGTCATTTTTTCCACTTCTATGGCTCATTAGTTTTGTAGTTGGCCTTGTTAGATGTTAATTATTATAAAGAAGGAGATGCACAATAGAACTGTTATACATTCATTGCAAGTGCTGTGTGATGAGTAACATGCGTTAAACTTATAAAGTTGTTTAATCATCACGGTGGCCAAAATGCATTTTCCTTCGTTAATGCATTTTACCTTGTTTCCTAGCATCACGATTTTACTTTTCTTGTTTGACATAATGTCAAAATTACCACCAGCATATGCTTAGCTAGAGGCGTTCTATAGTTCATATGTAATTTCGGAAACAAAAGATGCCCTTTTCTTCAGTATGCAACTGACTTTTCTTTCAAGTGATCCTTTTCAGGTGACCAGGATGCTTATGGGGCCCGCGAAAATGAACCAATTGGTGTCATAGCTTTGCAATTTGCAAATAAAACTACATGAATTTCTGGCATTCTAATCGATTGCCACTGATGCATTGCCATACTGTGTACTTCCGTCATTATTTAGAGGATATGTATCACATAACTCTTACTATCCACAACTACAATTCCACAATAATTCATTGGTATTATATTTTTCTGAAACTTGCTTCATATGAAGCCATATCAATTACGTTTTCAAGCTTCTCCCGACTTATTGAATCTTGTTGAAACCCATTCGAAAGCTGAAACATCAATGGAACTTTTACAATATTATGAAATCTTCATGAAACCGGTCTGGAACTTGCTTGAAACACCAAGAACAGATAATCTGAAAAAATTCATATACCTTTTGCCATTCCAGAACTGAAGTAAAATCCTGGTAACGCTGAATAGCACGGGAATTACTCTCGAGGCGCGTTGTTTACTTAAACAACGTACTACACTCTACGTAGTAGTTCTCGTAAAATCCATAGAATGTCAAAAATTGAAATCCGTAGAATGTCAAAAATTGAAATCCGTAGAATGTCAAAAATTGAAATCTGAAGCATCATTGAAACTAGTCTGAAACCTACACAAAATTTGTCTGAATCCTACTGAAACGTGTGAAGTATCTAGACCACAAGTCCACAAATTCTATATCCTTACAATAAATATTCTGCTGAACATGGCACCAAATCTTTGCTCACCAACTCCACATACAAAACAAATATACAGAATAATTGTCTTGTTGGTGATCAACACCACATGTTTTTGTGTCGGCATACCGTATTTCACTGAAGATATTTCCACTGCTCTTGCCATTTCTTTTCATAAACACAATTTCTATTGTCATGTACTCCACAGCCATTTTTTGTTCTTCAGCGTCTAGAATCTTTCCAAGCTCAAGAAATTGCTTTGAATGCTCATTCCATGCTCACGAACTAGTTAATTAATACACTTAAAACACACATCATCACCGTGGTCCAAAAAATGTACTCATATACAATTTCATGAGCATGACCACTTGGCAGGCACGCTTGCAGGAGAAAACGAGAGCAAGGGACACATCAAGCAACAAGAAATTGACAGGCTATTAAATAACCAAAAGCAGAGACAGATACACTCTACCAACCTATCTCCAATACCACAATCAAGGGTAAGGCATTTGAGCAAGTATGCAAGTATGTATGTATGTATGTATGTACAATGAGCTCAGCCTCACACTCATATCAACTCTCAACACATAACACTCACAGGTAACAACATTTCAACCTCACTGTTTTTCTTTTCGACAATGGAAGCGAAAATTCTGGTATCTGCACCAACTACGGATGCACACAACCAAATTTCACGTTCACTAATGCAGCATGCAAATTGAACACCAAGAGAGAAGACACACAAACCTCTCTCTTTATCTATCATTTTTTTGACTCTATGAATGCAAAGGACAATGTCCAATGAGGATCATTGTCATCAAAGCCAAAAATCACACCCTAGAATGACTTCTCAGGAAGGAGGCCCTTCTGGAGTCTACACAAAGTAGTTCTGAAGTTCTGCTGCTCATGCCATGGCCTCAGAGACTTCAGAGCTTCAGCTTCATGAGAGCTGGATGACGGTGCGAGTCGATGAGGATCGACCACAGGACAAGCACATCCTCATCCTGGCAGGACTGAACATCCTTGTACAAGACATACATTCCCCTCCCTGTCAAGAAATGCACAAATATGTTTCATAGAGAGAACAGGCAGCATCTCCACAGTACGAAGTTGTTTGAAATGCAGAAAGAAACCATCAGGAAGGAGAATGTTGCATAGGTTTGCAGATTCATCGGCGGAGAACTTACGGTTTCTGCGCTCCGAATGCGCGCGAACCCAGAGCTTTCTGATAGGGGAGAAGAGGGAGTGGAGCCACCCCATTGAGGAATGGTGCAGAGATAGTGTGCAAATGGAAGGAAATAGAGAGGAGGAGGAGGGTTAGAGAGGAGGTAACCATCAGCTTTGCTTTGGTGAGGTGAAGTCCATTGCACTTTACCCTGCCATATTGTGCTTCCTTGCAACCCAATCAGGGTGTCATGAGCAATTTATTCTGGTATCTTGTCCCTGTCCACTCCTCGGTCTTCCTACCTCCTTTTCTCCCATTGGAACGGCTATTTTTCACACTTTAACCTAACCTCCAAAAGAATGATAATGCAAGGTAGTACAAAACCGGAACGATTAGTTTGCAACATGATTTTATTTATGTGATCTTCTGCAGGCTACAAATATCATATTTCAACACCAAGTTTGAGGGTTCTTTGGTCCATCTTTGAATTTGTCTGCATTCTTATGTTTGATGACATATCTTGGTTTTTTTTAAAAAAAAGAAGACAAATGACTGAACAATTAATTTTTGAATTTGGAGTCTATTGGATTTGGATCAAAGATTTTAAATACTAGGTGTAGGGTTGGCTTCTAGTTTGTACTACTGCCGCAAATAAATAAACCAATCATGTATTTCAAGTAACTATTAAGCTTTTGAATTTATATTCTTCTGGACTGTTAGCACATGCGTTTTTTTATCACGTCTATTCTGCTGCTGGTATGCTGCTCTTATCAATGTGTGTACATAGTGACTTTGACAAAGATAGACTGAGCTTCTTCAAGATGGAAAAAAGAAAGTACATTAGTGCTATATACTCCCTCTGTTTCTAAATATAATCATTTCTAGATTGTTTAACAGAGAATATCTCATTGCTTAGCTTATCAACCATAACTAAAATTTGAAGTTTGGAACTTAATCTTGGAGTTGATTTTTAGGTTTTTTAATCGTAGTCTATTTTTCAGCATTGACTTTTAAACTGCTAATAACATATATATAAAAGTTTTACCTATAAATTATTTTTTCTTCGTTTATTTTTTCATAGCTTATCAGCCATAGCTCAAATAATCGGAGCTAGGGTTAAGAAAAAAAGACCATAGTGTCCCTTAATAAATGAGATGCGCTTGGAAGTGAAAGGATGATTAGAGGTAAGATGAGAAGAAATTTGAATGAGTGGTGGTAGGTGAGAGAAGTACTTACTAATGCTTATATTTTGATATAAATTTCAAATCCTAGAAGTCTTTATATTTTAGAACAGCGTGAGTATAAACGTTCACTAGTGAAGTGCAATAAATTGATTTTTCTTAAATTAATTATATATTTTTTAAAATGTGGCGTGCAGTTTAATACGCCTAAAAGGTCCAATATTTGAGTTTCCATGGATTTTATGTAAATGGTATTAGTAGCAAAAAAGAAAATGAGAAGAGAACACCCGCAGCGAAAACGCACGCACACACACAAAGAGAAAAAACCACACAAAAAAAAGGCAGACACAAAAAGGGTCTGTGTTGTTGATGTCTGCTTGTCCTTCTTAACAAGGTCATGTAATAGGAAACCATGGGAACTTATTCTAGTAGTATGTGCACAAATGCAAGTGTGCGATTTCACACGAATTCACCCAATCGTAATCGCATAGGTATTGCTTACGGATTGAAGCTGTTGGTATTTTGCCCTTCTAGAACACAGTTAACTGGTCAAGTGTGCTGTTGATACTAAAATCCTGACAGCGAACTGGTCTGATACCTCAGCAATTAAGTCTAAAGCATCCCAGGCAATGTTTTTCTTTTTTAAATGAAAAGTTAAGACTAGATGTGGTGATGCGAAAATGTTGTTTTGAGGGATTAGATGGGTGTTTGGTATTAATTAGCTGGTGACTAAGTTAAGGGATTGAATCTAAAAGCTAGCTTAATTAAGCTTGATGTTGATCAATGATCATAAATGTGCAAAAGGGACTTGAGCGTTTGGTTTGCATAGATGTGAAGATTGTAACCTCCTATCGAACATCTTAAATGCTCAGTTGAGACTTGAGAACTCATGCCTTGATTTTTTTTGGTAAAATAATGTTACTATTTTAATAGAAAAAAGAAAAAACAGTATTATTTTTTTAAAAAAATCCTCATATGTTTGGATACTTGCGGAGTCTTTGTCCAGGCAATGTTTGTTGTCAAAACTACAGAACTGAAACAGGTAACTAAAATAATATTGTCTATAAATGTATTTTATCTCTTGTGAAGTAATGCAACTACACATTGTACAAACAGTACAGAATTCAACCTGCCTAGAGGTGTGATTTGCTACAAATAATATGGTATGAGAGAAATCAAGCATCATTTTACGCAAAATCATTTTTGTGTGTGTGTATGACATCATAAAAATATACATTGTCACCACACACCAGTGCTAGGATGTCATGTCATCCATCCCGAGAAAGCCCTGGATGAAACGCGTCATCTTCAGTCTATTTCATTAACAAGACTTTGATGTCCCATTTTGCATATTTGCATGTACTGATGTACACAATCATGCTAGCTAGTAAGCCAATAATAAGATCTGCATATAATTTCTGCCTTTGTACCTATGGATTTTTTTAAAAAAATAAATTGAAATATATAGATAGCATCTTGGTTCATGGAAGCCATTAGAGGGTCACGACCAATAATAAAAAAAAACCCAGCAAACACTGATCACTACAATAAACTGACATGTCTCTGCATCAGGGTGTGCCAAACAGTCGGTAACCACGCAGTTACCATTCAAACCGCTAGGGTAAAGTATCGGTTACCAGTGATTTGGTTTGAATAAATTTTATCCGAATTTAAATTTTAAAAAAAAATCAAAAAAATTCTAGTAGTTAGTACTTGAATTATGAATTACTATGGTGAAAAAAGTTTGTGAAAATAAGGAAGTTTACTTTATATTTTAGAGCTCCATCAAAAATAAAAAAAATAAGAGATGTGTAAGGATATAATTTCTACTTTATTTAAGTGTAAAAACGATAGTAAGAGTTATGCAAAAAAAATATGCAATATTACATTGTTTTTCTAGAGATATCTATAATTTTTTCTTGAATTTTCTACAATTTTTTAAAATTTTTACTATATTTTATAATTTTTTTGTAATTTTTTCTTTTTAGTTTTAATATATCACAGTTACCATGGTTTACCGTGCAGTTATCCTACGATATCGTGTGGTAACCACGATCTTATCGCGGTGACTGCGACTATATCATGAGATTCAAAAATTTTGAATTTAAATTTTTGGAAATAAATTTCACGCGGTTTTAAACTGTTACCACGGTAACCACTGTACCACGATGGAACGGTAACTCTCTACGAAACGGAACGTTAAACACTGCTCAGCATCAAAGAGAGTTAAACTGTTTCTTCATTGGACTGTACATGTTAACTTGTCATAAGGTAGCAAGAGAAAGAACTCAGTTTCACCACGATGAAACGAAGAGTACCCGGTTTCCAACACCTTGGAAACGAGACGACACCCCATTGAGGGGCATCCGTTTCATCCTCACGCGGTGGAGATGATCTCCTGCGGCGCGCCGAGAATTCCTCCCTTCCAATCTCCCGCCATCGCCCGCCAAATCCTTCCATATAGCGCCTCCCTTCCAACCTCGCCTGCCTCCTCCTTCCAGTCTCGCCTCCCTTCCAATCTCGGGCTTGGAGCAGCACGTCGGCGGTGGTACGACGCACGGCGGAGGGAAGTTGCGTTTGCTGGCCGTGGCGTCGGCGACGCAACCCGCGGAGTTCGATGGCGGGCCGAGAGAAGAAAGGGGGTTTCAGCAAGCTGACGCCACCGCCAGCTGCAGTGCCACGGCCCCTGCCAAGCTCAAAACGGTGGCCTGAATCCAGCGCAAGTCATTTCCCATCCCCAAATCCATGGTAACTTTGACCTCTTGTTCGATTTGTGCATCAATAGGAAACAAATCCTCAAATCATGGTGTTGTTGGGTTGCTCGATTGTGAACCATGCATATGTAGAAAACCAATCCCTATTTCTCTGCAGAGTTATTCTTAGTTGACTAGTACTACTTTGTAGATATTAAAACTTTCAATCAGTTATTAGTGAATGGTGGTCTCACTTGGAGCAACAGATGCATCAGCAAGTGCTGAATCATCTTTTCAGTCAACTAGTTGGCAAGGTCATTGATGGAAATAATTGCATCCTGCTGATTTTATCTTGTAGCATGCTGAATTGTTGATGCAGTTACATTGCAGCTATACAAGCACACTACACATAAAACAAATAGCTTTGTCTGTCTATTTTCCTGCATTTGAAGGTGTTGTCAGGTTGGCCCTCTGAATTGTTTTGGCCACAAGAATCTGTATGCTAAATCATATAGTGTTGAATATCCTTTTTATAGGAATAAATCTGTTAAATGTTATTCTCATATAAGTTGCAGGCAAGCCTTTGTCTTTTGTGCTTTCTTACGGTTGTGTAGCAGGTCATTGTCAATATATCAAACATATAATCATTTTGGAGCATTGACTGCATGCACTGGCAGTGGGAAAGATGTCCCACTGCATGGAAGGGCCAATTTACTCGGGGTGATCAAAAAGTCCTGGCCATAATTCTTGAGGCAGTGGCCTCTCATGATCTTTGGATTTGGCATGCATTCTTTGGTATTGCTGGTTCAAATAATGATATCAATGTTCTTAAGCAGTCAACTCTATTTATCAAAGAACTAAAGGGGCAAGCTCTTCGAGTGTAGTACATGGTCAATGGGAATCAGTACAACATGGGTTACCATCTCATGGATGGAATATACCTGGAATGGGTTGTATTTGTGAAGTCAATACAAATGCCCATCACCGATAAGGATAAGTTATTTGCACAGCAACAAGAAGCGAAGAGAAAGGATATTGAACGAGCATTTGGCGTATTGCGACGTCGGTGGTGCATTTTGAAGCGACCAGCTCGTCTATATGCCTGTGCTAGCTTGCATCATACTTCACAATATAATAGTTGAAGATGAAAAGGAAAAGGACATTGAAGAAAATCTTGATTTGAACGAGGCTCTAAGTACATCGATTGTTGAAGAATCAGAATTTTCCCCTGAAGACTGTGCTGCATTTCAAATTTTAAAGAGTGCCAGACAAGAATTCTGATATTCAGGATCATTCAGCTCACTTTCAACTAAAGAAGTACTTAATTGAGCATATTTGGCAAAAGTTTGGACCTTGAAAAAAATTATAGCTCAAGTTTGAGATATGATATATGTATTTTATTTTATATGTCATCAATTCTATGTCGTAGAATATTGAAATGAATTTCGTACGAATATTGAAATGAATTAAACTATCTTTATTTCACCTTACTTATATTATTTGCTAATGTTATGTTTCAATTTAAAGAGATGATCGCATATGGATATGGTAGATCGTTCATGCTTCTCCTAGATCTAGTATGGAAATGGCTACACAATTCATATGGTGCATTTGATCATAATTTCATGCGGTAATTAAATGCTATGGCTAGGCTTGTAAACAGTGAAATGAAACCTTGTATTGCAGTGGTTCTTTCATTCATAGTTTTATTTCACTCTGGATGACATGGCTATCTTGGAAACGATAAAACGAAACTCTCCATTGAGAATGGCCTTATAAGTTTAGCTTGATTCAAACAATAAAACAAAAGGGGGCAAGTAGAATGGAGATACCTAATCAAGAAGCTTTAGGGTATTTTCAAGCTTTGATAAAGTGACTCGAATTTATGCTCCTCCCAACGGTAAATACCCCAACCAAGAATATTTATATTTAGAATCGAAAGATACCAAAGTGAACTATGTCCGCAATATGGGCGCCTCCCTTCTGGAAGCAGAAGAAGCCCCTCGTCGACATGCCCACAGGATTTTCGATAAACACCTGAACAAGCTCCAACAAGAAATCATCATGAGCAAGATGGAGATGAAAGGGGAGATGAGAAATGTGATGGGAGAGGAAGAGAATTAGGATGGATGGAGATTGGATTTTGCGCCAAGATAAATGGCTATACATGGCGGGATTAAATTTGTGCATATATGTATAGTGGAATCAGGATTCTCTGCATTGAAGAACAAAATGCAGATAAGCTACAGTACGATGCTAATGTCTTGCCAGGATGAAGAGCTACAGTAGCTCCAAACAGTAAAGTGTGTACAACAATTTTATGAACTACAAACACTGTGCAAGCAGCATTGTTGCTACAATGCTACTGCATTCACTGTAGCAGTAGACACAGCACACCATTCATGCAGTGATTCTCTACGTTATAACAGAAGATCCGTTTCCATGTATGATGGGAGTATCACCCATATTTGGACCATTGTTGTCCGTGGCTCAACCCCGCCCCCAAGCAGGAGAACAGTCCATTATCTTAATGAAATTAGGTCGGCCTAATCGTTCGGCAGACCCAGCAAAAAAAAACAGTGCACCATTGGTGGAACTGGACAAAGACCCAGACAAAGATAGGACCAGAGACTCAATCCTAAGGGGTTAGAATTTTTTTTTCTGAATTCTTAGTGAGAAGACAACTATTGCAGGATCTAAAAGAGACATGCCAGTCCTACTATCCTACTATGGGAACAATGTGATTAATTTCTTTTGAGATCATTGAGAATGTGTTTTTTTTCTATAAACAACATAAGCTCTTCCTAGTTTCAACTATATCCACAATCAACGGTTTTCAATTGGTGATTAATGAATATAATGATTTCTAAGCTCTATGTCCTCTCAGAGAGAGGAGGCTAATAATCTCTAAGCCATCTATGATTCAATATGACTTTTACTAACAAGCCATGCCCCCTCCTCTTGCCAACCGTCTCTGTCTCCAACAATAAGTTTTCTGCAGATATGAATTTGTAATTCATTTCACAAAGAACTATCACTGATGTAAAATCTGCATGAATTTGGTAAATTCCATCGCAATAACGAGTAGCAAGTCTATCAAATGCACCGTACACGCAAGCGTATGCCCTAGAAAAAAGACAAATACCAATAAACACATGCAACAAATGTTTTTTCTTTTCTTTCTGGTTTCTATTGGTGTCAGCATCAGCAATACAATTATACATATGGTTTGAGACTGGTCACCCTGGACCATTCCAGCCCATTCAATTCAACCTCACAAGAAACTTGTCAGGGTTGGCTTTGTTTTGATTGACAGTAGATCTTTTACAACATTGTACAATATTGCTATTGAGATATTTCTTTTCCTTGAATTTTTCTTGGAAATTAATTGGATTGCAGTGAGAAAAAGCAGTGCATTTTCAGTGGTTAACTCGTGATGGCAATGTATTCTTCTGCTAGCCGACAACAGAGAGTTCTTTCAGATTCAGTGCATAGTTAGGCACGGTACGAAAACTTGAGTTCAAAACCAAAATATTTCCTAGCGTGAAATGTTTGTTGTCACAAATTGAAGCGCAAATAATCTGGAAAATATCAAGTTGTCCAACTATAGTTACTTTGATCAGTTCACCAATCAAAAACAACTCATCTTCAGTAAGTAGCTTCTCCATCATTCAACCTATTTTGACTTTAGGCACAAGTCAAACAGTTGTTATTTTCCTTAACTATCAACTTAATAATAAATCTATAATTAATTTCATCCTCATCATCTATATGTGCCAAGGTCTAATAACCCAATTATTTACATCCAGTGTACATGTAGTACACACGCAACTAAGGTGATGGCATATATGAAAGCCACTAGGGTGCATTATCTAAGTTGCTACTTGCTACAATGGCAACTTCAATTGTACTTGATCATATACAATCTAATTAATTTGTTGATCAGAAGCCTTCATAGTAGCCACCAAATGATATGTTTGCCCTAGTTGAGCCACCTCCTCCCATCACAGATGACATTGCCTGGTTCAGCCTTGATGTCTGCTGCACAACCTGCTGCATTCTCTGCAGATCAACAAATCGAATCATATTCAGGCAAAGCTCTCATGGGTAAAAATTTGAGATGAAGTGAAAATTGATTGAAAAAACATAATGCGAGTAACCAATTTTCCTTTCCTGGAACGTAAACGATATGCCAATTTTAGATTCTGTTTTAAAAGCGTAGGAGTTACCATTAAATGTAATTAATATATGGTTCTCTTCCGGTACACCTTACTATTGATATAGGGGAACTAGTGTGGATAAAATCTAACCGTTCATTTGTGTAGGCATTTTTATAAATAACGTGATAATTTCGAAAATTTCGTAAAAAATATGAAATTGGGGTTAATCTTTGCACAAATCTTAAAATATATCTAACAATTTACATATATGCATATATTACCCATACTACGAGAAGAATTTTACTAGTATAGAATAGATCTGCATCGTTGTTGGATATATGAGGAGCTGCGTATTTTCCAAACCTTCATTTTGCCAAGGAGCTAGCCATCGGATGTAAAATTAATGTAGGAGCAACATATTTTCCATCTCTTCTGAAAAGGCGGAATATATGAAGATTCGAGACTTTGAACCTGGATCTACATGGTGAAAGCCACCAACCAAGCCTTGCCAACCAAGCTAGGCACGGTTCTCATATTCTGTTTTAGTATCACACGATAATAGATTCATTCCAAAACCACAAAGATTTGTTTTTGTGCTTCTAATAGAAACTTCATATTAGTAAGGCTCAAGGTGCATCTGAATTAATTAACTGACTAAACTAACTAATTCACATCCAATTCATCATCCAACAAGCTTATTTGCGCATTTGGTAGAAAGAGAGCACTGAAAATGAGTCACAGACCTTGTCATCGCCATAGAGCTGCAGCTGGATCTTCTGCTGCTGCTGCTGCTGCTTGTGGTGGTGCTGCAGCCTGCCGCCGACGAGGAAGATGCAGACGGTGGCGGCGGCGACGCCGAACGAGCAGAGCGCCCCGATGCCGTTCACCCGCAGCTTCCCCACGCTGAACACCACGCACTCCGGCCGCGCCTTTCCCCTCCCTTTCTTCCCCTCTCCTCCTCCCTCGCCGCCGCCGCCGCCGCCGTCGTTGTCATCGACCACCTTGGCGTCGGAGCTCTGGAACGCATCCTCCTCCTCCTCAGCTCCGTCAGAGGCCAGCGGCTCGGTCGCCTTGGCCGCCATGGGGGGCTCCTCTTGGTTCGCCTTGGTCTCGGCCAGCACGTCGACGCCGACGTCCTTGCACTCGTCGACGGCCATGTCGGCGCGGGCGTCCAGATTCAATTCCATAGTTTCTTGATCTATCATTGAATCGATCGATCACAACAACACGAATAAGATGCAATCTTTCCTGAATAATCACAAAAAAAAGCAGAGATCTTTCGTGCCAAAAGCTAGCAAGAACTGATCCGACCCTAGCTTACCACCAAGAATGCTCCGGCCATGGCCGCCATGGGAGGAGGAGCTCATGTGGTCAGGCAAAACCTCCCAGTCCCACATGTCCATGCTTGCTGCATCCATGGAAACACCTCCCTTCTCCATCTTGGCAAACCAATCAAAGATCTATATAACAAAACAGCAGTGATGATCACTTGGCCAAGAAAAGATTCTTGCTTTGGAGCCTCTCCAATGGATGCTCCCCAAGCATCAATTTTGGTTGCTGGTTTTCAAGACTTCAAGTGATCTCTCTCTCTCTCTCTCTCTCTAATTTTTTTCCTCTTTCTTATTGCAGGGAAGCAAAGAGAGAAAGAAAGCAATATATTGGGGAAGAAGTGTAGAGATATCAGTGTCACCACAAAGCCTTGAAACTCTTTTGCACCATGTGGGAAGGCAAGGAGATGAGCTTGTGTGTGGGCTTGTCCTACCTGCTAGCTGACAAGGGGGTGAAAATGGTGCTTGGGACCTACCACCACTTGAGACTTCTTCCTCCTCACTCATCAATCACTTGCCACTTGGCAGGTCTCTGAACAATTGTAGTAGCAATTAGCTTGCAAATATGTCAGAGCAATCCATAATAGGGGGGAAAAAAGCAAGCCTAGTAGTGGAGAATATGTAAGGCTTGTTGATCAATCAAGCTCTGCAATTTGGTGCTAGATCCTAAAATCCAACTCAGCAAAGATCTGTACCCAGATTGTGCTTTAAAAAAAAAGAAGTTTTTGTTGGCTCTCAATAAATATTGTTGTTTATCTTTCATAAATTGTACAGCTTATTGCTTTCACCTAGGTATCCAATTCAGATTAAAGTTACTTGAGAATTTATCTTCGGTAGCTCCGAAGAATTAGGGGGTGTATGAATTGGCTTATAGTTTATGACTTATATCTCGTTTTCCGTTAACACGTTTCCTAAACATAAAACGATGTGTTTTTTTACAAAAACTTTCTATATGAAAATATCTCTAAAAAATCAAATAGATCCATTTTTCAAGTTTTTAATAGTTAAAACATAATTAATCATGCGCTAATGATATTTCTCGTTTTGTGTGTGGCTTATAAGCCAGCGCAATAAGCCAATTAAAACACCCCTTATATTATTCACTTACCATGTCCTCTGCCCTAATTCCTAAAGAGCTTCCATGTCTATCCATTTCAGTTATGTAATAGTAGAAAAATTGATAACATTCCTGAAATGTTAATCACTATCAGATGCCGACTTCTTCAAATATTAAATATATGTAATTTTATTAAACAAGTCGGTGATTTTACAAGATGGTTCATAGGCAGGTTCGATGTGTAGATCATCAGCAAACGAGTTGTGACAAAGAATAAAATGTACAAAATTCAGGAACTTAAGTACTACAAAACAGGGTAGCAGGATAGGGACCACGATAATGAGAGAGAAGATCAGAACCTCCTGTAGAAAACCACCTCAAAAGTTAAGATGTAACACACAAGACAGTGAGGGATAATCATGCATGAGTTCAACCATAGACTAAACAATTTGAACTGGTAGATGGAGATTTAAAACAAACTTATATTCAGAGTAACTGTTAAATTTCAGCTCACATGCCAAAGAAAAGGTCTCAATTTGAACATTGATTTATTTTGCACTGTAGTTCCATCCATTCTAGCTAGTAGCCTAGTAGGCTCTTTGTTTTACATTAGTAGCATCAAGGTTCTTGGTCAAGCTGTTCTTTATTGTTGTGGACTAGTTCAGGTTAGTCTCAATAAACTTAGCCTTTGGCCCCTGTGTTTTCTTCTTTAATGAATGGTAAAGCTCCTACTTTTCCTTTTCAAAGGGAAAAAAAAGAAAAGATATCATGAATTACGTCACCTATGGATAGAAGTAGTTGTGCAGTTATCAGCATCATAGACTTGTAGAAAGAAAAACGAGAAAAAAAAAGGAGAAGAGGTTGGGTCTCACTGTGTCAGTAGGCTAAGCATATTATGGCACCATGATACGGGAATTTTTTGTTAATTCCTCCAGGGAAATGCATGAAATTCCTATAAAATATCTATGTCTTAAAGGAGCACTAATATTTTTATGGAAATATTTAGAATTTTCTTGGCTTCGCTGCAGACTATAATCCAAAGAGATTCTGAATTTTAAAGTTCGATTTTCAATAACATTTGTAGGTAGATTTCTTACCTTAGCGATCGTGAAAAGAGAGCCAGACAATAAAAGTGACAAAAAAAAACAGGTAAAGGGATTCATCCTAAAAATCAAGTTCTAAAAATTAAAATCAGCGTCGATGCCTGAAGGCCGCTGGTTTCAGAGATTTTCTTTTCGGTCTGAAAAAAACAAGGACTATATACAAATTGTAAGCTGTTAGGAGAAACAATGGTTCATTATATAGATTCTCACCAATAATAGATGAAAAATCTCAGTCTTTGAGGTGGTAGCCTAAGTTCTATTGTTTTTAATCAAGCTGTGATTTTGTAATTCATAATCTTTTGTCTTGCAACCTCGTAATAATTGGCTGTAGGTTCTTTAAAGCAAAGGCTGTTCTTTTGATTGTTTGTTTAATTTGTATTATCAAATATCGCCGTAGCCTTAGCACGAACATATATTACTAGTTCTTTCAAAAAAGGTACAGCTTTTCCGCAGCAACATGTGGAGGTGTTATCTAGTCGCACAAAACCGTAAAACCGTACGTAGTAGGAGTTAAAAGTAATCTGCAAGTAGTTGATTCGGGGCGAAATTTAGCGCCAGGCGCGAGACCATTAAACACCGAAATTTTTTTATTTTTATATTATTTTTAAAAATATTTACAAAAGTATTTTTAGTTTTGAAATTTGCAAATCTATACTCCCAACGCCCTCCTAGAGGGCATTTTAGATGACGTGGCAGACGGCCGTCGGCCGCCACTGTCGGACGGCCATCGGGCTGTCTGCCATGTTGCAGGCGGCACCCTTGAGGGCTGCAAGGGTGGCGCTTGCAAAAGAGCCGGTGGCCGCCATTTTGTGGGCGGCCCCCTTGCGGCCCTCCTAGAGGGCGGTTTTTTTCTGGTCAGGGGGCCACCTGCAAAAGCGGCGGCCCCATGGGTCGGCTATTTTGCAGGCGGCCCCCTTGCCGCCCTCTCGGAGGGCGATTTTTGCCCGGCCAGGGGGCCGTCTGCATAAATGGTGGCCATCCGGCCGCTGGGGCAGGGTGCCGCTTGCAAAAGTGTTAAAAATCACCCTAGTGGAGGACGATTTTTTGGTGACTCAGTATAAAACCCTCTCCCAGCCTCCGAAAAATTCATAAAATTCCCAAAAATAACAGAAAAAAAGAAGAGAGAGCTGAGAGGGAAGGCGGAAGAAAGCAGCGAAGTCCTGCCGGTTTGCGGATTCGTCTGCAGGTAAAATCTTTTGTCCTTTTGCAATTTCCATTTGTATTCATGAAGTGATGTAGTATTGTACTAGTTACGTGTATCATACGATATGAAAATAAGTTGTTACACTTGTATATCTATAGTTTTTTAGGTCAACCTATTAGGCAACATAATTTTTTGTAGAGATGGTAGTTATAAAATGTCGATTACACGGTATTAGATCTGATGAGCAAGTTGGTACTTAGTTTAACTCTATTTTTTCATCAACAGAGATGTCAAATAAGGTGATATTTTAGTTATTTCACGGGTAAGGGAATGTTAAGTATGGTCTACAGAGTGCAGATCTATCGGAGTTCAGTTCAACAGCTAAGGGCATTGAAAGACCAGCTAAGAGAAATTTTGGGTTAGTGTACAACTGGTTGATGCGAGGCTTCCGAGTCGACCCCCAGATCAACACAATAACCGTGTATGTTGTAGTGAGTTGTGCAGTCAAAGGTTTTTTTGGGAACTTATGCCAGTGGATTGCACTGCCACTTGGAGATGGTACGTGGAGAATGCATTCCAACGTGGTTGGCCACTTGGCATACTTGTGTTGGTGTACGAGAAGGATATAACCGTTGCAATGGCCGTGCAAGATGATGAGGGTCCAAGTGTGACAGGAGATAATGCCAAAACAATGGAGAAAAATAAAGGAGAGAACGAAGAAGATAGGCAGTCAACAGGTGCGGCAGACGAGGGAGAGTTAATCGACACCATCGTTGAGAAAATGAATAGAGAAGATGCTGATAACGAGCATGCAGAGGATGTTGAATCGTCCGATGAGGAAAATGTAATGCCTGCAGAATGGACCAACGAGGACTTCTCCGGATTTGTTATCTCTGAGCGGTATCATGTGCTATGGGAGTATAAGGAGAATGAGGTCATCCAAGGGGCTAAGTATACATATATAGAGGATTTGAAGGAGACAGTAAAACAATAGGCGGTGTCACTTCTGAAAGCCCGTTGATGTCGCCTAGAGGGGGGTGAATAGGCGGTAGGAACCTCCGACCAAAATGGTAGGAGGCTCCAACCGGCTTTCTCGGGCTGGTCGAAGGTTCCGGCCAAGAACGCTGGAGGTTCCGACCCTAATGTTCTGACACTACCAAGACACTTTAATAACTGATAGATTGACAGAGATCAAGTGTAGGCAAAGAATAGGGTAGGAGATAAATGCAGCCAAGTGTAGAGACAAATTAATGCAATAACGAGCAAGCACAATTGAGACAAAGATTTTTTCCGAAGTTCGGATCACAAAGCTCCTACGTCTCCATTGAGGAGCTCCAAAGAGCCGGGTCTCGATTGACCCCTTGCCTCACCAAGCAACCACGAAGATCAACTTGGTATCCACTAGAATTTACCTCTTTTCCTTGCGGAGACGAGGTTAACCTTCACAAACTTTTCCAGGACAATCCACAACTCGAGGAAGCTCGCGGGAGACGCCTAACCGTCTAAGAGGTTTCCCTCCAAGAGAAATAAGCTCCAAGCAGCCAATCCGCGTCCTCCTCAAGTGCACAAGATCCTCCTAGCCTTCTCTCAACAAAATTCACTCAATTTCCCACTAGATCTCCACAAGAATCACCAAGGATGTACTAGAACTAGTTGGGAGAGCTCAAAGGACCTTAAGAGAGGCTAGGGATCGGTGAAAATGAAGTGAAATAGCCAACCAACGGCTAGAAACTAAGTTTGTGCTTTATAGGCATTGGCATACGTCACTTAGCCGTTACTCACAGATTTTGGCTAGGAGGTTCCGACCTCAAGGGTAGGAACCTCCGGCCAACACTTAGTCTCTGGCCGAGAGAGCTGGTCGGAGCCTCCGACCCCAGGGGTAGGAACCTCTGACCCTGACACTGAAACTAGCCCATCCCAAATGTATATGTTGTGCTAAAATGATGGACTCTCAGCTATTTGGATCTTAAGCACTTGAGTGGTCTTGGAATACTGCTTGCAACCCCTCTTGATAGTACGGTTTTTCCTCGACTTAAAAGAAAATTCAAAAGAATTTAAAATAAACTCCGAGTCACTTCGCTGTTTTGCGTCATGTCTTTGTGGGGGTCTCCATGCACCACACCAAGCAACCTGGGACTAATTCTCTGCACAATTCTCGATAAACTCATTAGTCCCTTAACCGCTTTGTCATTAATCCACCAAAACCCACTTAGGGGTTAGATGCACTTTCAATCTCCCCCTTTTTGGTGCTTGATAACAACACGGTTAAAGCTTACAACAGAATGAATATATAAATTTGATTTTGAATGAAAGAAGATGAATTTAGCTCCCCCTAGAAATATGCATATATTAGTAAGAGTGAAGTATATATGCATATTGAGTATTTGAGAAACATGGAAAGCCTCATTCATCTATTTTCATCCGTGGGGTGCAAAGTGTGACATGATAATGCATATGACATGGCAAACACACAACACATGAGAAATAAACATCACATCATATTGCATGGTATCACAAGAATAGATTTAAATGCTGAAATTGAACTAAAGCCATAATTAAGCATTCATTACATCACAAAATATGGTCAATACATGTCCAAAGGCCAATAGGAAGTCTAGAAATCCTAAAGACAGGGGGGGGTCGGAACTTCCGGCATCAGGGTTGGAGGTTCCGGCCACACTGCAGAGTCAGCCAACAAGACTGTGAGAGGAGGTCCCTTCATTCTGAATTTTCTCCCCCTTTGGCATCAAGGCACCAAAAAGAGAGTAAAAATAGGGGAAAAAAGGACTCAGTCATCGTCGGAGGGGATGATCTCAGTGTCGCCGGATGCTGTACCGCCTGCAGTGCCGGTCTCATCATCCGAAGCAAAAATCTCGGTATTACCGCTGGCGGCATCATCATCCCTCTCAATAATGGGAGGAAGTTAGGGCTGAGAGGGGATGAAATGAGGAGAGAGAAGAGCTCCCAGCCGCCCATAGGGGTAAAAATCGACGGTGGGCCGGAACCTCCGGGCTTAGGAGCTGGAGCTTCCGGCCAGATTTTTGGTTAGGAATATTGGGTCAGAGCCTCCAGTCAGTAGGTCGGAACCTCCGACTGGACTTTTCTAGGAAGAGAAAAACAAGGTATTTTGGCCCAAAGGAAGTGGACATGATTTTCCATTGACCCATATGTGACCAGCAACAATCAATAAGTACATAACAATGGTCACAAATGAAGATCAACAATGAAAAGAACCAAATTTTCGCAATGGAGAACTATCACACAATGATTTTCGCAATATTTTGAGAAAATGAGTTGGGGAATGTTGGAGCTCCATTCTTAGTGTTAAGACCATTTTCTACACAAGAAGAGGCCTTAAAAACACAGAAGTTCACTTTGATTGACATCCTTTTGACCTATTTTTGACTATTGATTAGTCAAGCACGTAGTCATGCATTGTTTCAAAAATCTAAGATATTGAGCTCACTCCTAAGCTCACAAAATCTCTTCTCATCTAAGGGCTTGGTGAAGATATCGGCAAGTTTGTGTTCGGTTCTCACATGGATAATAGCGATATCTCCTTTGGCTTCGTGGTCTCTCAAGAAGTGATGGCGTATGTCAATATGTTTGGTTCTTGAGTGTTGGAGGAGATTATTGGCTATTTTGATGGCGCTCTCATTATCACAAAGGAGTGGGATTTTGGTCATTTTGTAGCCATAGTCTTGAAGAGTTTGTTTCATCCAAAGGAGTTGAGCACAACACGAGCCGGCGGCTATGTACTCCGCCTCGGCGGTGGATAGGGCAATGGAGTTTTGCTTCTTGGAGACCCAAGAAACTAAAGACTATCCAAGGAATTGACAAGTCCCTATTGTGCTCTTGCGGTCAACCTTACACCCGGCATAATCGGAATCGGAATATCCAATTAGCTCAAAATCACAACCCTTAGGGTACCAAAGACCGAAATTAGGAGTGTGCACCAAATATCTTAGAATTATCTTTACGGCAATAAGATGACATTCTTTAGGTGCCGCTTGAAAGCGAGCGTACATGCACACACTAAGCACAATATCCGGTCTAGATGCACAAAGGTAAAGAAGAGATCCAATCATAAAGCGATATACCTCTTGATCCACCGGTTTGCTGTTGTCGTCGAGGTCGAGATGCCCATTTCTTGGCATTGGAGTCTTGATGGGCTTGGCTCCCTCCATCTCGAATTTCTTAAGAATATCCTTGACATACTTTGATTGCGAGATGAAGGTTCTATCCTTTTGTTACTTGACTTGAAGCCCGAGGAAGAAAATGAGCTCCCCATCATCAACATCTCGAACCTCCTAGTCATGATCTTGCTAAACTCTTCACTAAAAGAGGGATTAGTAGAGCCAAAAATTATGTCATCGACATAAATTTGGCACATAAATAAATCATTCTTGAATTTTTTAGTGAAGAGAGTAGTGTCGGCTTTGCCTATTTCAAAGCCATTTTTTAGTAGAAAGTCGCGAAGACATTCATACCAAGCTCTAGAGGCTTGCTTGAGCCTGTAGAGCGCCTTATGAAGCTTGTAGACATAATTTGGATGTTTGGGATCTTCAAACCCGGGCGGTTGCTCCACATATACCAACTCGGAGATTGGTCCATTGAGAAATGCACTCTTGACGTCCATTTGATAAAGCTTGAAATCATGGTTAGCGGCATAAGCTAATAGAATTCAAATGGACTCAAGGCGAGCAACCGACGCAAAGGTTTCACCGAAGTTGAGGCCCTCGACTTGAGTGAACCCTTGAGCCACTAACCATACTTTGTTGCGAGTAACCACTCCATTTTCGTCTTGCTTGTTACGGAAGACCCACTTGGTGCCGATCACATTTTATTTGGGTCTCTCCACTAATGACCACACTTGATTGTGAGTGAAATTGTTCAACTCTTCTTGCATGGCTATCACCCAATCCAGATCACCAAGTGCGTCCTCCACCCTAATTGGCTCCAAAGACGAGACAAAGGTGTAATTCTCACAAAAGTTAGCGACCCGAGAGCGAGTGGTTATCCCTCTTTGGATATCACCAAGAATGTTGTCGACGGAATGATCTCTTTGCACGGTGTGGTGAATTCTTGGATGGTGCACCGAGGGGACTTGAGCTCGCACGGTGTCTCTTGGCTCACTAGTGCCCTCGGCATCGATCCCATCCACTCGTGCTAGATCGTCCTCTTGATCAACACTTGTGCTTGAAGGTGCCGCTTGAATGGAAGGAGCTTGTTCGGTCCCTCTTTACTCCTCCGACTCTTCTAGCGGCCTCACCTCTCCAATTGCCTTTTTCTCGATGTCGTGTCCCATGACTTCTTCACCTAGCATCTCAAGCTCAACTTGCTCCACTTGGGAGCCGTTAGTTTCATCAAATGTCACATCTCTCGTGGTTTCAACAATTTCGGAGACTTTGTTGAAAACACGATAGGTGTGAGCATTTGACTCATATCCGAGTAGAAATCCTTCATCCACTTTTGGAGCAAACT
Source organism: Oryza meyeriana var. granulata (assembly GCA_003991445.1). Lineage (NCBI taxonomy): Eukaryota > Viridiplantae > Streptophyta > Magnoliopsida > Poales > Poaceae > Oryza > Oryza meyeriana. Next base: position 49,604 of record RYFJ01002489.1, read on the forward strand.
TGGATGAGCGAGGTCTCTTACTCAAAATAAAATATTTACAACCAAAAACACGAAAATAGGAGATATTGGGTTTATTACTGGTGAGGAGTTCATATGCCGTCTTTTTGAGAAGTTTGTGGAGGTAGAGGCGATTTAGCGCGTGACACGCGGTGTTCACCGCCTCTGCCCAAAAGATGTCCGGGGTGTTGTATTCATCTAGTATAGTCCTTGCCATCTCGACAAGAGACCGGTTCTTCCTCTTCACCACTCCATTTTGAGGTGGATCATATGAAGCGGAGAACTCGTGCTTAATCCCCTCATCATCAAGGAATTCCTCCACTTGACTATTCTTGAGCTCCCCCATTATCGCTCCTAACTTTCTTGATCTTGAGCTCAAACTCGTTTTGGGCTCACTTTGTGAATTTCTTGAAAATTCCTTGGGTTTCACTCTTATCTTACAAAAAGAACACCCAAGTGAAACGAGAAAAATCATCAATAATTACGAGCCCATATTTGTTACCTCCGATGCTTAGGTAGGCCACGGGACCGAAGAGATCCATGTGAAGTAGTTCTAATGGCCTTGAGGTAATCATGATGTTTTTCACGGGGTGTGGGTTCCCAACTTACTTTCCGGCTTGGCAAGCGCTACACACATGATCTTTCTCAAATGTGACGTTAGATAGCCTGAGGATGTGTTCCCCCTTTAGAAGATTCGATAAGTTCCTCATCCCCGCATGAGCTGCCTTCGATGCCAAATCTCTCTACTCATTGAGGATTTTGCAATCAAAGCAAGTCTCCGGGTTCACTTTATCTAGGTCAGAGTCACTAGATAAAGATCTACTCTTCAATCTTCCCTTGAATGCGACGGCAATTATCATCTCTTCTAAAGACTGGTAACAATCCTTGTCCGTAAACAGCAATTATAGGACCTAATTTACACAATTAGACACCGATAAGTATAAATGTGTAGCTCAGGATTTTGACGAGAGAATATTAGAGAGATAGATAGATTGTTGGAGATGGGCATTTTACCTAATTACCCATTACTTGCCTTACATCATCTCCCAAAAGACAATATTGTCGATGATCTCCTCCATTCTCGTCAAGAGTTACAAACATACTCCTCTCTCTCGTCATGTGGTTGGTGCATCCGCTGTCAACAACCCAACTCGATCCACCGGAGAGTATGCCCTACAAAAAGAATCAAGTTTTGGGATTTAGGTAACCCAAAGCTTGGTCTAAGTTTTGGTCCTTATAGCATTAGTCACAAGCGCTTTGGGCACCCACACACAAAGCCCTGTACTCCTCATAGCAATCACCAATGAAATGGCGTCATCACTTTACCGCGGTATCCTTGGTGATCTCATATGACTCATAGTACAGTTTTCCTGGTCGGGAGCCACCTACCCATTTGGGTCGGAGCCTCCAGGACTACCAAACATTTCTGTTCTGTCTGGGTTGACTGGTCAAAAGCTACTACCATCTTGTCGGAGTCTCCCTACCAGGCCCTTACTCGGTCTAGCTGAGAAAGCTGGCCGGAACCTGTCCAAGCCTATGGGCATCGGAACTCCCAGACCGGCCTTCTCGGCCCCTGGCCGAGAGGCCGTGGTCGGAACCTCCGGGCCACAGAGACACGGGTAGGGGGGATGTCTGGGCTCAAAGACCAAGAACTATGGCCATTCGGCCCCCAGATCTGACTGAGGAACTTTTACCTCCTCGGCACAGATAATACGAACACTCCTTCTTTCACAAAACTTTCAGACATTGGCTCCATTGACCCATGCCTTCTGGATGGTCTACTTTCATGAGGAGAGAAGCCAAGACCATAGCCATTCTTGTTAGAGTGGGTTGTGAGGGTTTTGTAGAGGACATCTTTAGATTGAAATGTTTTCAAACATCCAAACTTCACCAAAGTACCCAACCGCTCATTCTCTTTTTTAAGCGCCCCCAAAACTTCAAGGTTAGTAGTATATCCATCCAAATCATAATTATAGCATTTTGCACAACCGTTGCTTGTGGAGGCATTGGAGATCTTGGTGGCCTCATTGGAGATGGAGGCACTATTCCAAAGAGTGTCAAATTGCACTTCAAGAGCCTTGTGATTTTGGTCCAATTTCACAAGGTTCTCTTAGAGTGTTTCATTCACACTATTTAGATTAGCCATTGAGTTATTGACCAAAGAAAGCTCTTTGATCAATTCCCCAATCCTCTCCTTCTCCTTAGCCAAGTTCTCCTCTAGGGAAAGGTTTCTCTCCTTCTCAAGGATGAGCAAGTCCTCTTGTCTTTCGAGGGACTTTTCTTTACCCTCCAATGCCTTCATAAGCTTTGCCAATTGTAACATGGCCGGCTTGCTAAAACCCTTGAGCATCTCATCCATATCATCCTCACTTTCATCATCATCAATTTTAGGAGATTTGGATAGGGAGGTTACCTTTCGCCCTTGTGCCATGAGGCAAGTGAGCTCATAGTGGTCGTCGTCGCTCAAGTTGTCAAAAAGACGCTCCTCGAACCCTGACGACGACTTGATAGCAATTGTGGCAACCCCTCCTTCATTACCTTCTTCATTGTCGTCGTTCTCATCATTGGAGAACCACTCCCTCTCCAATAGTGCAGGCCCGGTCTTCTTCTTGACCACCTTGGACTTGCCACCCTTGTTCTTGAGTTTAGGGCAATCGGCGATGAAATGGCCGTACTCCTTGCATTCGTAACACGCCTAGTTGGATTACCTCCTTTCTTTGTCATCCTCCTTCTTGTCCTTGCCGAAATAGCCTCGTCGAAGGAAATGTTTGAACTTCCTCACCATAAGAGCGAAGTCTTCATCTTCACTCTCGGAGTCGCTTGAGGCTTGCTCCTTCTTGGCCTTCAAAGCGACTTCCTTGTTCTTGGCGATTGCGGCGTTCTTCGCAAGTTGCTTCACCTCCTTGGCTTCCTCTTCTAGTAGCTCATGTGAGATAATCCTCGAGAGAACGTCGCTTGGGGTGAGTCTCTTAAAGTTCTTCACCTCCCGGATGAGGGTCACCAAGGTGGGATTCCTTGGGGCGATCGCGCGGAGAAGCCTCTTGACAACCACATGATCGGTCATGTCATCACTACCAAGACCACGGATCTTATTGACAATGGCTATCATGCGATCGTACATATCTTGCGGCGTCTTATTGTCTTCCATCACAAACCGCCTAAATTGCCCCTCAAGCAACTCAATCTTGGACTCTCGCACGCCAGGGGATCCTTCATGCGCCAATTGAAGCGTATCCCAAATCTCCTTGGCCTCCTCATGTTGGTCCACCTTATTAAATTCCTCGGGACTCAAGGAGTTGAGGATGACGCTTGCGGCTTGAGCATTGCGGTGGATGAGAGCCTCTTGAGCCGGTGTAGGTTCCTCTCCTTCCTCCGGAGCGTCCGTCACACCTATGTACACAATATTCCAAACACTTAGATGCAATGAGTTTAGATACAATTTCATCTTGTGCTTCCACACGCTATAGAAGGTCCCGTCAAAATGGGGAGCGCGTCCGGAAGGCACGAAGATGAATTGCTGAGGAGGAGGGATAAATTTATTGTAATCAAGATCAAAAGCAGCTCCCTTTCTTCTACCCGACTTGTTTGTCGAACCATCTCCGTCTTCTTTAACCCCGGTAGAATCAACCACCTTCTTGGTCGACATCCTCGGATCAACTCCAAGCGGTTAAGTTTCTGAGGAGTTTAGGCTCTGATAACAATTGAAAGCCCGTTGATGTCGCCTAGAGGGGGGGTGAATAGGCGTTCCTGAAAAATTCTCCAAATACAGCGGTAAAATACTAGTAGGAACCTCCGATCAAAATGGTAGGAGGCTCCAACCGGCTCTCTCGGGCTGGCCGAGAGGGCTGGTCGGAGGTTCCGGCCAAGAACGCCGGAGGGTTCCGACCCTAATGTTTCTGACACTACCAAGACACTTTAATAACCGATAGATTGACAGAGATCAAGTGTAGGCAAAGAATAGGGTAGGAGATAAATGCAGCCAAGTGTAGAGACAAATTAATGCAATAACGAGCAAGCACAATTGAGACAAAGATTTTTCCCAAAGTTCGGATCACAAAGCTCCTACGTATCCGTTGAGGAGCTTCAAAGAGCCGGGTTTCAATTGACCCCTTGCCTCACCAAGCGACCACGAAGATCAACTTGGTATCCACTAGAATTTACCTCTTTTCCTTGCGGAGACGAGGTTAACCTTCACAAACTTTTTCAGGATAATCCACAACTCGAGGAAGCTCGCGGGAGACGCTAAACCATCTAGGAGTTTCCCTCCAAGAGAAAATAAGCTCCAAGCAGCCAATCCGCGTCCTCCTCAAGTGCACAAGATCCTCCTAGCCTTCTCTCAACAAAATTTACTCAATTTCCCACTAGATCTTCACAAGAATCACCAAGGATGCACTAGAACTAGTTGGGAGAGATCAAAGGACCTTAGGAGAGGCTAGGGATCAGTGGAAATGAAGTGGAATAGCTAACCAACGGCTAGAAACCAAGTTTAGGCTTTATAGGCATTGGCATACGTCACTTAGCCGTTACTCACAGATTTTGGTCAGGAGGTTCCGACCCCAGGGATAGGAACCTCCAGCCAACACTTAGTCTCTAGCGAGAGAGCTGGTCGGAGCCTCCGACCCCAGAGGTAGGAACCTCCAGCCAACACTTAGTCTCTGGCCAAGAGAGCTGGTCGGAGCCTCCGACCCCAGGGGTAGGAACCTCCGACCCTGACACTGAAACTAGCCCATCCCAAGTGTATGTGTTGTGCCAAAATAATGGACTCTCAACTATTTGGATCTTAAGCACTTGAGTGGTCTTGGAACACTGCTTGCAACCCCTCTTGATAGTACGGTTTTTCCTCAACTCAAAGAAAATTCAAAAGAATTTAAAATAAACTCCGACTCGCTTCGCCGTTTTGCGTCATGTCTTTGTGGGGGTCTCCATGCACCACACCAAGCAACCTGGGACTAATTCTCTACACAATTCTTGATAAACTCATTAGTCCCTTAACCGCTTTATCATTAATCTACCAAAACCCACTTAGGGGTTAGATGCACTTTCAACTTTAGAGAGAGTTCTAGGTTGTGAAGTCAAGCAAGTCGGTGTATGAAAAGAAGTGCGTAAAGGATATGTGTCCATGGCGGGTGCATGCGTTCAAGGGTAAATGGAAAGATTATTGGCAAGTGTCGATCGTGACTGAGCATTCTTGTCACTTATAAGGAGTCGAGAAATACTATAGAAACATGACATATACATTTGTTGCAACAAAGATGTACTCCCACGTTGTGAACAATCTAGGGTACGAACCAAAATCAATTTTTAGGTATATTGAGGAGAAATTAAAGTACACAATTAGCTATGCAAAGGCATGGAGGGCGAAACAGAAGTTGTAGAGATGAGCTTTGGCATATTTGAAGCATCGTATGATAATTTGTCTCGTCTTTTAGCATGTATTCTTTAGAGGAATCCAGAGACCTATTATGACCTGAAAGTTTCCCATCAATTGACCATCGTAACCAAAGTGTGTTACAACGGGTCTTCTTTGCATTATGTGCTTGCATTTAGGCATTTGTGCATTGTCGTCCCATCCTGTGCATTGATGGGGCATTCCTGACTGGAAAGTATAGAGGACAGATATTGACAGCAATTGGAGTTGACGGAAACAACCAAGTTCTACTCGTGACTTTTGCTTTGGTTGAAAGCGAGAACACTGATAGCTGGTACTGGTTTCTAGAACGGGTTAGTCTGCAGTTGTACTGATGAGGCTAGATGTATGTCAATACATGACCGTCACGCTGACTTGCTGCGAGCAATTGAGGAATTGAGGAACGGCTGCGTAGATAAAGGGTACCTACCATGGTGGTCCGATGTTCGAAGTAGATGGTGCATGCGTCATATGGGTGCTAATTTCTACAGGCAGTTTAAAAACAAGCACCTTATGGATCTTTTCAAGAGGCTATGTCCCTAGAATCAAGAGAAGAAATTCAATGAGCTTTGAAGTAGCTTGGATGAGCTGACGTCTAAACAAACAAAGAAGCAGTCCAAGAGAGCTACCCTTGTAGGGGATGAGGCTCCACAAGCTCTTGAACCTTTCCCAAGTAATGGACCTTGTATGAGAAGAAGGTAGGCATCGTCGATTAAGAAATTTTTATAGTGGGTTGAGAATGAGATAAAGGAGAAATGGGTCTTGTTGTTTGACAAAGATGGTTCCCGATTCGGCATAATGACCACAAATTTGGTAGAGGTTTACAACTGGGTGATGAGTGGTGTTCAAGGGCTCCCACTTATTGGCATTGTTGAATTTATCTTGCATGGCACATGCACGTACTTCAGAGATCGGTTCAAAGCAACTGGTGTGGGTACCATGGGCCCCGGGTACCTCATGACAAGCATATGGGCACTCGGATAGAGGATGGGCCTAGCCTTGTAATTAGAGATATAGCTAGATTCGACAGACTTTGCCTTGTATAGAAAGGAATATACAGTGCTAGTCGGTGTGCGTAATCTCTAAGAGGAGATCCCTTGGCCGTAATCCAGTTGGGACTCCTACCTTGTAACCCTGTCCCCCAGTATATAAGGGGAGACAGGGCGCCCCATGAGGGCAGGTTGAGTTGGTTCACCAAAATCACCACCACAAATCCTCAAAGGAATAACACCACAACTGGACGTAGGGTATTACCTCGCATCGAGGGCTTGAACCAGTATAAAATCTTCTGTGTTCCTTTGCAATCCATCAAGTTTCCATCCGCCAAGTAGCCCCATATATTTATTGCCAGTGTAAAACATCGACAGCTGGCCCCTCCATGGCAAATAAAAATCTTTTCTTTAGCACATTATTGACTAAGTACATGCTAGATAAAAGTAATAAGGCCCGAAGATATCGAGCTATACCTCAAGGTACACAAGAACACAGGTTCAAAAATTGTGTGTCGACAAGGGCATGCGTGGAATCTATCGTAAAAGAGTTGTGAATGAGTGCGTGCTGAAGGAAGACTGGACCTGCAAGTGCTCGTGCCGAAAGTCTACTTTGCTCCACAAGCCATGTTCTCACATTATTGTTGTGAGCGTTAAGTGCGGGATAGAAGACACACCATTTTGTCCCATCTTATTTTAGGAAGAAGCAATCCTTAGTACAGTGGCGAGATAAATGGCTTTGGTGTTGTGAGGACATTTACTACCGAGCATCCCTAAGTTATCTACATTCTTGACCCAACAAAATTGAGGGACAAAGTAGGTCGCCGTAAGACAAGACGCATTCGTAATGACATGGATGAGTCTGAAGCGGGTGGAAGCTGTAAACATTGTTTAAAGTGTGACCAGAAAGGCCATACTTACAAAAAAATGTCCGAAAGATACAACGGACCCGAGTACGGTGGAAGCTGGACCATCGGGTTGAGGCATTGATGGAAGTTGTCTCCTAGGTGAAGGCACCACTTCAAGGCGACCCCGTCCTAGACGTTTTCGTGCATTTGGTGGTGCTGTGGTGTAGTGTTAGTTTATATATCAATGTAATAGAGATTCTATAACTTAATTTCTCGTGCTATGTTGCGTCCTTGATCTTTGTTATAGAATGATATATACCCTATTGTCGTCCTTTATTATTATGTAATAATGCTATGAACCTTTACATTAATTTTTAATGCGGTTGTTCAATTAACTTTGCGAACTGACTCTTACTTGTTGCTTTCACAATAAAAAATACGCTAAGTTTCTATTTGCATGTAGGTATGATGTACCAGACACCGAAGCTGCTAGACCAGGGGCTCAATCGGTCCCACCGGTCTTACCTGTCAGCCGTTGAGGGTGCCGAGCTGAGCACCTTCTTTTCACGGCCTTCATGTCACCTCTTGCGTATAGACCCTGGTTTTATGAGAGGTAAGAGCTGTACCAACATTTTTTTCCCACACTTGTACATATCTATGTTTCGTAATATTGACTACGGTGCTATATTCTGCAGGTTGCGTGCGACTAGACTCATTCCGCTGTGCAGGCTAGTCGAGGCCGCACCGGATGAGAGGGACCCTGCGAGACGGTGGGACGCTGACCGGTCATTTCTGGCAGCACTGGTGGATCGCCAGAGACCGGAGACACACATGTTCCACCTTCCGTGCGGCGAGATGGCTCCCACACTTCAGGACGTCTCGTACCTGCAGGGCCTTCCCCTCGTAGGGGACGCTGTGGGACCATTGATGGGGCGCATGGATGGGCGGAGGACATCACTGTTCGGTTCACTCACGTGCAGCACCTGCCTAGACTTAGTGCACCAGGGTTGCTACCTCCTTACACTACGAGCGGCCCTCGAAGGCTTGGCTGCTACAGTTCACTGTAAGTCGCGTATTTGTTAGATTTATAATCACCCGATCTATAAAGCATCAGTGGAACTAACAATAATCTTGCTTTGCAGCCTGATCATCTCTACCCTAACGCCGACGACTACTCGGTGCGATGAAGCTTGGAGGCGTACCTGCTCTGGCTGTTCGGCTGGGTGATGTTCACCAGCACAACGGGGCACGCGGTGGACAAGGGATTGATCCACTACGCCCGTGCGATCGCCGATGGCGAGGATGGCAGCATACCGTAGTGGAGCTGGGAATCTGCTGTGCTAGAGGCGACGTACCGTGGTCTTTGTGGCGCGTGCACAAAGATCGATCCAGGAGTGATTATCGCCGGTTGCTCTCTCCTTCTGTAGCTATGGGCGGCCGAGCGGTTCGCAATAGGTCGCCCTCTGATTGAGCACTCTCTCAATGAGGGTGGCCTAGGAGGCTTGTACGGGCAGTTGGTCGAGGACCATCCGACTATGGGGACAGTCTGGGAGGGCCTACTCCGACTTCGTGATGGAGTTCAATCGCTTGCAGCCCAGCGACATCACCTGGGAGCCGTATAGTGCGCAGACCATCTAGGCCCGCGCACCGCTCGGACTCTCGGTTCTATGCACGCGTGACTAGGTTTACTGGATGACGACAACGCTAATGGTGTTCGACATCTTCGTCGAGCCTCACTGTCCGCAGCACGTGATGCCACAGTTTGGCCTACGTCAGCATTTCCCTATGCCCGTGGAGCAGATTATCCCATGCGACGTTTACCGGTTAGTACAACTGCGAACTTCTTTCAGTATTACAACTCTTTTATGAAGTCTAATGCACTCTCTGCAACTAGCTATACTCATAGGGGACAGGGAACCGGCACCCTGTGGGTTCCCCGATTGCAGAGGTACGTGGACGATTGGCTGTTGGCGACGAAGGAGGTCATCGATGAAATCCGGCCACACACTGAGGCCATCTACCTAGGATATCTCAGGTGGTACCAGCCTCGCACCCACACACGCGGCACGTTCACTCCAGCCAATCACAGCCACACGTCGCCGCTGTGATAGACACGTACCCTATACACCGTGACCAAGACTACTTCCGCGCGGTGAGTTACGTTCTTTTTGCACTTTTCTATTTCCTTTGTACGTGTCCATGGTTTCTAACACATATTTAATACCATTTGAAAAAGACTGACGCTGCGTGCCAGGTTCAGGCTGATGTGGACGCGACGTTCGGACGGTTGGACGTTGGGATCGTGCTGAGTGCAGACAAGCAGAGGATGACTTTCGGTAGGATCCGTAGGTCGATGCACACAGTGATTCATGCGCTCACTTGTCGTGCGGTCGACGCGGTACCTCTCGTAACTGTACCTTAGCACCCTCCACAGCCTGCTGGGGTAGGAGTTCGCCCGCCTACAGCAGGAGTGCACCAGCAGGGTTCCAGTCAGCTAGCTGGTCCCTCCAGAGGTAAATTCCGCTATCCATTGGTTCATACGATATTTCCTTCTACCGACATGCACCGTTTTACATCAATATGCTTTCGTGCAGCTTTCGCTACACCGTACCTCAATCCCATGGGAGCTAGCATGTCCACGCAGGGAGCATACTAATACGTCCACACGCGCAGCAGGGCATGAGCACTACCCCGGGGCTACTATAAGAGGTCCTTCAGGTTAGATGTACGGTGCAAAGTTTTCTTTTGCTTTGCAAAATTGCGGTTTGCAATTATCAACAATTTTTTCCATAGGGTTCCACTTTACACCGCCGGGGATGTTTACTGGCACTGGCTCCTCCACATAAGGCGCACATAGCAGCGGTTGGGCACAAGATCCTTTTGAGGGCGATGACTTGGAGGACGCGGAGATCCAGGAGGTATTAGGTTCCTCACAGCTCGAAGGAGCTCCACCACTGCAGACACAGGAGTCGCCAGCTGCCACACCCATGCACGCGAGCCACGCTGGCCGTGCCATACCACTAGACCAGCTGACCTACTCCCAAGGCCACATGCGGGCACAGGGTAGGAAGACGAAGAGGGCTAGGTAACGGCCAGGGCCCGTAGTACGTTGTACCAGTAGTAGTTAGCGTACATATGTTGTACGCTTACTGCAGAAACTTCTTTCTTTCGTTTACGCTCGTCAATGCAACAATGTACTCCTCAAGGTTTACGTTTTCGACGAAACTGATCAAAAACCATGAATCTTTGAGTTTCAACTTCACGGCGAAAGTAGATTTCGAGAGATAAAAACCAATCGAAAAAAGTTGCTATTAAAATCACGACCATTCGTGATTTCTTTTATTAATTCAACTGCAAAATGCCTGTTAAATTTTACTGTCAGATTTGCCCGAAATTTCGCAAAAAATACTCGTCAATGGTCGCACCGGACGAGAGGTAGCCTTACGAGTGGTGGCTATTTGCAGGCGGTCCCCTCGCAGGCCAGAAACCGCCCTCCTAGAGGGCAGCAGGGGCCACCTGTAGAGTGGCTGGCTTACAGAGCCGGCCAGGTAAAAATCGCCCTCTGAGAGGGCGACAAGGAGGCCATCTACAAAATGATCGCTCTTTGACGCCACCTCTTTTGCAGGCAGGACCCTAACCGTCCTTTGAAAAGGCGGTAAGGGGGCCGCCTGTAAAATGGCAGACAGTCCGACGGCCACCCGAAGGTGGGGGCCGACGGACATCTGTCACGTCATCTAAAACGCCCTTCCAGAGGGCGCTGGGTAATAGATTTGTAAATTTTCAGAACTAAAATATACTTTTGTAAATATTTTTTTAAAAAAATAAAAAAATAAAAAAATTCATTAAACACCACCGCTTCTCCAGCCAGGCCCGGCCCAGCCCACGGTTGAGACCACCCCACCTGCGGAGTGGGTGACGGCGAGCCCACAGCGGAAGCTTCTGGAAGGTTCCGGACCGCTCCGTCCGTCCGCCACCGTCGTCCTCGACTGCCGCACGGCGCCCAGAGGTGGGGCGTCCCTCCCGCATCTTGCGCCCCCACTTCCAGCTCCTCATTTTATCTTCCTACCGCTAGGGTTTAGCGCCTTTTCCATGTTGGGCGGGCAGGCGACGGGGCTCTCGAGCGTACTGTCGAATTGATCTCCTCGCATGCCAGCATTGCCTATTTAGGATTATTACTATGCCTATACTAATTTGAGGTAGTTGTGTTCTTCACTTCTTCAAATTACGGTGATCTGATTAGGATTATTAGCCCACTCATAATAATGTGAGAGTTGGCGACGTCGTGACAAAACTCGCAATGATTCTCCAGATCTATGTGTGTTGTGTTAGTTTTATCATCGAGGTGGAGTACTTTGGCAGCCATCTATTTGTCGATGCATGATGCTCTTCTTGTTGATGACAGGTCAGTATGTGTATGTCCACTGGGACATTGACAATGGATAGAGGCGGCGGCAAATGAGAGGCATCATGATGAGCAATCTAGAAGTGGCAAACTTCCTCATAACTTCTTGTATAGGTATATCAGGTTATTCCAGTCGTGTGATAAGTGATTAACGGCGATCAGAACAGGGGTGAAACCAGAAAACAGGCCAAGCTTAGGTCTGAGGTAATGTGCCCTTGGCTAGCCATTTTATGTCTTCAAAATGTGTTTACAGTGTTTTGATAGGATCTCAATAGGTTTATAGAGCTAAACCAAGGCCTCGAGCCCTAATTTCTCCAGGCTTGCCTATATGCCCGGGATTGGGATAACTAAGAAACCGAGCACGGTAATAACTTCTTGACTGCTTATTTTGACAGCACCAGTTTTATTTTAGCTCTGATTCGTTAACTATAGTTACCCACTTCCATCATATAGTAACAATTTTTTCCCAAGCCTAAATTAACAGTTCATGATGTTGTAGACCATTGCCACAATGTGTTTTAAAATTTATCTTTTCAGTTTTTAAGAAAGAACTAAAGCTTTTCTGTCTGTCATTTAATTTTTAATCTGAAATTTCAGATGGCGAACCGAAATATTTGATATTTCCGTTTTTTTCTCTGTCATCAGAGAAATCTTTGCTCACGCGCTTAGTAAACTATTTGGCTATTTGCTTACAGCAGTCAACACAAATATTAGTCCTACAAACTACAAACAGGGTTGTCGCACTATAAAAATTCTCATAAATAATTCAAAATCTCTGAAAGAATCCTCCACAAAATTTTGCTTTATTGCTTACATAGGGATATGATAAACCTCTATGGCACATTGGCACCTTCACTGCTTTGCATCCGCCATACATGCTAAAAAATGCTAAATATGTAGCCTGACAGAACAAGATCAAAAAGAGAAAAACTTAACATTTCAAAAGCCCCTCATCTAAACACAAGATACATCCGTCACGTTACTCTGCTTGCTGGCCTTCCTCATACGTTTTATATGGAATTGGCTCATAGAGCAGAAAATGGACTCAAAAAGGAGGAATCTTGGTTTGGGGATCACGAGTTTTGTCTGTCTAATACATTAAAGACTTGCAGGACAGTTGACAAATAGGGGGCAGATCCCACAAGGAGTCACATGGATCATTACCAATATCAAAGCTTTCCTGCTCCTGGACACCGTTCATGCCATGGGACGATGGAGATCCTTGCTTCTCTGTCTTCATCTTATCCTGGTCTGAGACCACCAAGCAAGCATTGCTGCCTGCCATGTCACATCCATCACCAAGCGGTAGGCTGGTGTTGAGTGCCCATGATTGATCATAATGTTGTGAAGCCAGCTGCAATTCTTCACTTCCACCATTCAGGTATCCCTTATAGACCTCATCACGCATGCGCTGATTAGAGAGGTTTGTAGCATGAAGGCTGCTGCCAGTCATAGCAAAATCAATGCTTGAGCTGTTGCTTCTGCTAGGACTAACACCACTTGTGATTGTGGTGACGGTGCTTGTGCTGGTTGCAGCAGTTGTAGGGATGGCACTAGCATGGTGGTATACTGCTGTGCTGAAGGTGATGGTAGGCTGGGAAGTGCTCTTCTTGAGCTTCTTGTGGGTGAGGAGGCTGCGGATCCTCGACGCAAGTGGTGAGTCTGGTGCGGCATGCGTTGCGAAGTTGGTGCGCGTGTTTGAACCACGGAGGAGGCATGCGGCCTCGTCGTAGGCCTGTGCAGCCTCCTCGGCGGTCTCAAACGTGCCGAGCCACATCCGTATCTTCTGAGTGGTGTCCTTGATCTCTGCCACCCACCTCCCTGAGGGCCTCTGCCTGACGCCGACGAACTTGCTGCTGCACTTGCTTCTCACTTTGTTCTTGGTTGCTGTCGTGGTTGGCACTTGGTATTGGCATTGCTGCTCTGCATGGCCTTGTGGCTTCTGGAACTGGAGCTCCATGCAGAAGAGAGGGAACTATCAAAGTGTTTGCCAGTTTGTGTTTTGAGCTGTGGTCTGAACTTTGAGGGAGGAGCTGGCGTCTGAATTTAAGGGGGGAGAGGGGAGTTTAGATGTTGGGTTAGTGGGGGACTTGTCATGTTGTGCCTGTCTCTACTGTTGAAATCCTTGTAGTGAGTTAAGAGGTGACTGAGTTTTCTATGAGGGCATAGGAGCATAATGCTACATTCTGTAGTTTCTTTCAATGTTTGATGTGGTCTTAGTGGCTGGCATGTTTGTTCTTTACCCTGGTTAACAAAACCCACCTTTGTTTCAGGCTGTACGATAAGATCGACATGTCTGATGCTTCGTGTAGAATTTACTGAACCATGGCTTTCAACCCCCCTTCCTCATTGTAGTATTATGGTTTAACCCCAAACTATGGGCCTTGAAAAGGTTGGAATCCCTCACGGTTCATCAAGCATAGAAGTCTATCTTCAATATTATCAAAAGATCTTTTGTTGTTTTGTTCGTCAGTTCCTAGTCCTGTCCTGAAACCGCCTTATAATGTTCGAAAATTCGTAGGATCTCTAAGAACATAATTCAATGGAGTTATTTTTAGGCTAAAATGTTGTGCAGTCCTTTAGATTATTTTAGATTCACCTAAATGTTTGCAAGAGTATATAATGCCTATAATAAATGCTTTTGCAGGCGTCTGGCACTTGTTGATTCCATGGAATTGGTATGAGTGGATCCACATGGTTCTGACATTGTATAGATAGCAACTGCCATCCAAATAAACTGTGCAGGTTTACTGGTCGATACATTTCTTTTTCCTAAGTAGTGGTCTTTAGTTAAAAATTGTAAACGATTCTCTCTCTTTGGCACAGCATTGTTTTAACACTGGCCGTGTGGTTTATTCAAATGTTGAAATTCTAGTTTATTTGTTTTGTCCATAACTGCCCAACTGCCTGTTTGCAGATATTTTACATGACACACCATCACTCCCACCAAAGGAAACGAAGCAGGTCGTGAAGACACGATTTTTTTGCCACATGGAAGCACCTGTGGGGTTCATGGCTTCATGTTAGGTGACAAGGTTAGAGAAGATGGCATTCTACGAGAGAGGATTAAAGAATGAAGTTGTGTGGTTAGTTATAATCTAATGCCGTGGCCGGGTATCAGGATGTTTTGTTTATCAATCCGATGTGCCAAGATCAGGTCGTGCATTATATATTGTACCTGAAATATTTTGAATTTTTTCGTGGTGTTCAACTCAGGTTCTTCTAATATTGATATGATCTTTTTGTTTGGTTTGATATTACTTGGAAGATATTTGATATATGTTGCTGGTGGTAACCAAATTTGAACGGATTTTCAACTAATTTTAGTTTACTGCATTGCACTGAATATGTACGTATGGTTCTGTAACTGTAAAATCGCAGAAATTCCACGAGTAAACTCTGAATTTTGCAATATTTTCATAAGATTGAAACATTGGTTATTTTGTCAGGCAAACTTCTTGGATTGTTGGGTTTGCAGAAACACAAAACTTTGTTTCACCACATTTTAATTTCATGGTCAGATACTTTGGTTGGCAAATGGCAAGTCAACTGTAGATGTGGCAGCAGGTTGCTTGTGCCTCGGATGCAAAGATTATCCTTATCTCCATCAACTAATAAATTGCATAGAAAATGGAACAAAATGCCTGCGTTGAGAAATGCAGAGGTCAAAGTTAATGGAGTGCATCATCTCCAAATAAAAAGAAAAGAAATAGATAAACCGTAAGAAGAGGAGAAATAGATAACGAAGAGAAAATCTCACATGATAATACAGAATCATTATATGAATATAATTAAAGACACATCACGAACTGGGAAATTATAATGTCTTGAGAAACATGTAGGACAACAAGTGGAGATCATGGTTTAGGTGTACTTCTCAGATGTTCAACTTTGTTTTATCAGTAAAATAAATCTTTTGGTCAATGTCCACGTATTTTTGTCAAGTGATTGTGTCCTTGCACCAAATGTCACAATGCATATATGTCCTATGCTCTATTGCAAATAGTTTCTTCCAGAATCTTATGTAAAATATAGGCCAAGTTTCTGCTTCATCTTATCTAACTATATTCTAGAACAAGAAACCTGAGAGAAAGTTGACCCACTATAACTTCAGAATTAACATCAGCTTATTTTAGGCATTTTCAGCCAATAAGATTCTAGGGCCGGCTTGCAATTTGTGCTATGGCAGGTGTTCAGTACCACCATAGTGATGACTGATGAGGTTGGTGGCAACAAAAATGTGCAAAGATCAATTAACCATATGGCAACAACGCATACAATTAACCTCTCATCTTGGGATGAACCAATAAGAATAGCTTTAACCAACAGTAACACGCTAGAAGCAACAAACCGGCATATGCACAAGTGGCATAATGATTTACAAGGAAAAAAAATCCTCGGTGTGAGAAGTTAAAAACACGGAACCAACTAGTCCACTCCATGCTTGCACTACTAATAAACAATGGTTACACCACAATAGAATTGTTAACATATAATCTTGGCATCATCACTATTAATAACAGTATAACACAAACTAACAAGAGGCATAGCAGCAGTCAAACAAAGAAGAAGTAACTTATATCCCCTTAGGTTAGCAGGTAGTGTCTCACAAACCATTGTTCGAAACATGAAACACGGCAAAAATATGGATTTACGAGTCCATCCCAAGATGCCGAATTTTAGCTCAATCGAATACCGTTTGACCCTTCAAACTAACTTTCCATCAAAATTGCTTACTGCTAAAATTATTGTCATCCAAACTGACAAAACTCTTCTCAAATTTGTTGCTCTCTTAAAACAATCCTCAAACCAACCATTTTTTCAGAAAACATATAATGATCCCTAAACCAAATAACCAAATAACCAAATCAAAATAATCTAAGTGTAGAATGAGCTTGCCAAATTTGGTACCTATTGAAATTTTAGCCTCTAATCATGGCTTGATGAAGACAGTGTTAGAGCCACTTATTCGGACAATGTAGCAGACTACTTATCTTCTTCTCCTCTCCTCTTTCTGTTCTAGTTTTTTTCACTCAATGGCTGCTCTCCTTTTTCTCTCAAGAGAGCTTAGGGTTTTTTTTTTCCCCACATTCACAAAGTGAGGTCATCCAAGTTGTGGATTTCCAACCAGAATCAATGGTTCACAAGCACTAAAGTTTGTGGGATGCACTTGGGCTCTTTGTCACCTCCATGTAAAGGGAATATAGCATGACTCAGTTTTATCAACATTTGTTCTATAAGGTATAATAAATTATAATAGCATCTGAGATTCAGTGATGAGCAGAGCAGTAAAGACAAAGCCATTAACACTCAGAAGATGAACACACACAGTGGTGCTGCATGGCATAGAGTTTGACCATTGGCCATCAAGATAAAAAAGGTAAACAACTGGTTTTTATTATCAAGTTGTGTAAAGTAGACATAGAGAAAATTTTATGACACATGTTCTAATTACTTCTCCCTCTAACAACAACATTGCTATACATTTGTGTGCATTTAGAAATCCATGCGCTTGGGCTAGTCATCCTCTCAGGTGCTGGTTTGTCGGGATGGTGTACTCTTTGCGCGACCATGAGGATTTACACAGGTTCGTATAGAATTAGATTGTCAGGTGCTTATCAATTTGTGGACACTAAAGGGAAATTATTCCACAATGAAGGATGCCCTCAAAGAAGTTAGGGAGCTTAATTCGTTTTTTAAGTTCTTTGTTTAGTTTGGCAAAGCTCGAGGCTAATGGGGTGGCACATTGTTGTGCCAAAAAGCTAGTTGCTCACTTTCTAAGCTGTGGGTGGGGGTAAATGTGAGCCTAGATTTCTTGTGTCTTAACCTTGTAGGTGATCGTAATTCTCTTTCAAATAAATGAAAGCTCTAAGCTTACTTTAAAAAAAATAAAGTTTGAAATTTAATTTTAGAGTTGATTTTACTTTTTAATTGTAATTTATTTTCCTGCCGTAGCTTTTAAACCGCTAATAAAACAGACATAACTTTAGCCATAAAAATATTTTGAATTGCTTATTCATTTTTGAAAAAAAAATCAATTTTACTCCCTCGAACTATTTCCCTGAACCACTTAACCCCCTAAACCATTTTTAGCTCATTTTTAACCCCCAACTATTGAAAAGGTTCACTTTACTTTCTAACGATATTTCTCTTTTTTGTTTCTCTCTATAGAAGTCGTATTTTTCAGTGGAATTTGGTAGGTGAAAGATGCATTACAACTTTATGTATCAAAATTTTTTTAAATTATTATTATTATTTACATAGGTTGAAAACACCTAAGGCTAATTAATATCGAGATTTTAAAGTTCAACTAAACAATCATGAAAAAATTTGAAACTAATTTTGAAATTTGATAATGGTGTCAGCTATGAATCTAAAAAGTTTTAGCTTAAAATATAACTTATATAAAGAGAGAAAAAAAGATAAATGTTAGTAAGTAGCAAAGTAAACGGGTGCGCTTAATACGCCAACCCCCTCTGCTTACGTAAAAAGCCCCAAGCACTAACCTGGTAGACTCACTCACTGGTACACTGACTAGTGGGCCCACACCACAGCAGCCGCCGTCCTCTTCCGTTCCGTCCCACCGCTCTGTTTCCGCCTCGGTACTAGCTCGAGACAGCCAGCGAAGCAACCAACCGCACCCACCCCCCAAACCCTAACGCGCGCGCTCTTTCTCTCTCTCCCCGTCGCCGGCAAAAGCTCCGAGAGGCGGAGGGCCGGGCGCGGGCGCGGGCGCGCATGGAGTCCCCCACGGCCGGCGGGGGCGAGGCCGCCGGCGACGCGTCGTCGTCGTCCTCCTCCCCGGGCCCCTCCACATCCGCATCCGCCGCCGCATCCGCCGTTGCCGATGTCCCCACCCGCTACGTCGCCAAGCGCGTGCTCCGCGGGAGCGCCGTGCTCCACGTCGCCCAGGGCTGCTTCCGCTCGCCCGACTGCGTGGACGTCGTTCTCTGCAAGGTCGGGACCCCCTCTCCCTCACTCCCTTCCCCTGATATGGAAATCGTGTTGGGGTTGTGATCGCTGTGCATATGGGATGTTCGAGGCGGCGGGGTGTTTGTTTATGTGAGAATTATCTGGGGGATCGGTGCGTTACGGATACCCCGTATGCCATAGATCATGTGGTTGTGGTTGGGTTTGGGGTAACCATGATTATTCTGTTTGTAGTGGTGTAAGGACATGGAATACTGGACATGTCGCTGCTTTGATGGGAAGGGCTAAAACCCAAATGTCGCGGTAATGCTATCGATCAGGTCGTTGAGGCTATCGTATCAGTTCCATCAGGAGAAAAATTCAAAAACATTTGCTACATGATTTGTCATCTATGCCTGGATGCCCCTTCGTTTTACCGTATTTGAATAAATTTGTGTGCTATGTTGGTAGAAGAAACAGAATGTGGGACAATGGGCAAAGTTAAACGAAAAGCTGTATACTTGTATCACTGCATATGTTGAGTGAGCCACTTAAAGTCTTACTATTGAACAGAAATGCGTATCAATTGACACGTGAACTCAATGTATGATCTCTGTCACAAGGCAGCTGGGTTAGTTCTGGAGAATGCTGTTGCTCGTTTTTCTTTCGTCCTTTTATTGAAAATGTTGGTTATTGCTGCAGGAAACTTCACTAGAATTGGTTTTTTTTGGTGAAGATGGTGTTTTACAATCAATCTGTGAACAAACTACATTTGGTATTATAAAAGATATTGGTGTCTTGAACTGGCGCTATACACACTTTGGTTTAATGCCGAAGGTGCAGCTCTTTCTCATAGCAAAGGATAACACTGCTTTACTTTTCTTGTGCATATTGCTGTCTCTACTTTTCTTCTGATTGTTGACAGATGGCAAGATAATTATTTGCTATATATTTTTCAGATAGAAGGGAAAGAAATTCTAGTTGTGCTTTCAGATTCTGGAAAGCTTTCTCTTCTTTACTTTTGTTCTGATATGCATAGGTCAGTGCTGCTCCTTTCTTATTTATGGCCTTCTCTTATGTCTTCACAGATCAAGCTGTTTGTATAAACTTACAACTAAAAAAAATGACCTAAAGTATTAAGTTATAATCTAATAGCCTAATGATTACATGCAACCAGAGGCACCAGTGAGAAATTTAGAGAAATGGAGGGAATGCCATTTTTTATGCGTATTACACTTATATATAGGATGCATATCACTTTCACATCCAACTATCAAAATTGCAACTAGAAATTTAGAATCTGGAAGCACATCTGTATTAGCTATGAGACTCAGACTACCTAGAATTGAAGTGAATTGCACTAGTACTAATGAGTAGGCTCAGTTCTACACATTTTGTTTTTTTATATACTGTGTTTTTCAAAGTGAGAAGAAAGGGCAGGATATTGGTTCCATGGTTGTGACTTTGCACTTTGCACACAATAAACTAAGTGAATAATGTTCTGTAAGGTACATTATTCATAGAAGAATATTATTTGCAGGTTTATTTCATGTGTGGCAATTTCATTCTGCACATGTTATCCTGTTTTGTTTGAGATTTACAAGAGTTGCTTTGATATATAGCTGCTTTGATATATTGCCCCAATTCAAATAATTATCGTTGATACATCATTATTTATCAATTTATTGTAGGTTCTTTGCAGTTGCAAATATTGAATTATCCAAACCAGGAAATCTGAGGCATCGGCTTGGGAGAATTTTAGCAATAGACCGAGAGTGAGTGAAAGTTCCTCTTTCCTGAAGCTTTTGTTTACATAAAGCTTCATTTTTATATGATGCATAGCCTCCAATAGACCGAGAGTGAGTGAAAGTTCCTTTTTGAGCACTTGAAGTTAAAATGGTTTATGACATTTCTTAAATTTGACTGCGCCTTGTCAGATCTAGGTTCGTTGCTGTCAGTGCATATGAGGATGAGTTTGCTTTTGTACGTGTTTCAGTGGATCAAAAACTTCATGCTCCTAATGGAGGTAAAATAATGCCTTTTGTGACTCTTGTTGCTTATGCTTAGTATAATATTTACAGTACATTGTTTCAGACTTTGAAGATCTTCCATGTCATAATTTCAGAAATATTTTTATCCACCAGAAATTGAAGAGGATGCTAAAATCATCAGCACTACGTATAATACGAGCAGTATCCATGGCACAGTTTGGAGCATGTGCTTCATATCAACTTGCCTGGATGAAGAATATTATCCTGTAGTTGCAATGATAGTTAACAGGTTTGCACCAAAATCATATTCCACAGAGTTTCTTTTTAAGTTTGTGGCAATTACTGTCATTCTTATTTATTTTTTAAAATATCTTTGTTTCAGGAGGGGCTCTGATTTGAATGACTTGGCATTATATGGGCTAGATTCCCAAAAACGTACTATCGACTGCATATCTAGCTATTCAGAAGCTGGACCTTTGGCACTTGAGATCTCAGAAATTCCCCAACTGTATGGCTTTGCACTTCTGTTTCGTTCTGGTGATGTTCTGTTGATGGATCTGAGGAACCCAAAGGACATCTGTTGTATCCATAGAATAAGCTTGGCAACTAGTCTAATTGGAGATCATATCACCATTGAAGATTCCTGTAGAGGATTAGACGTCGATGATGATGTGGCAGCTTGTGCTTTGCTGGAACTGAGAGACTCTGGAAATAACATGATGAGGGATGACAGTTACATGGACATTGATGGTGTTGACAACAAAGCTATAGTGAAATCAAGGATTGTTTGCTCATGGAGCTGGGAGCCGAATGCCATGCAAGGACATCCAAGGCTTATCTTTTGCTTGGATGATGGGGAATTTCATCTTCTAGAGTTTAGTTTGGATATGGCAGGAGTGAAGGTATTGCCTGAGTGTGTCCACAGAGGTTTGCCTTGCAAACCTCTTTTATGGATGGACAAAGGAATGGTAGTTGGATTTGTAGAGATGGGAGATGGGATGATCCTCCAACTTGAACATAATAGATTGGTGCATAAAAGTTCAATCCAGAATGTAGCGCCAATATTGGATCTAGCAATTGCTGACCACCATGGTGAGAAACAGGACCAGATGTTTGCATGTTGTGGAATGTGCCCTGAGGGGTCCTTGCGAGTTATAAGGAATGGTGTCAACGTGGAGAAACTTCTGAGGACAGATCCTATTTATCAGGGTGTTACTGGTTTGTGGACCTTGAGAATGAAGAGAACTGATGCTTATCACTCTTTTCTTGTATTGTCATTCGTTGAGGAAACCAGAATACTATCCGTAGGACTGAGTTTTAATGACATCAGTGATGCTGTAGGATTTCAGACTGATGTTTGCACTCTGGCATGTGGTTTAGTAGCTGATGGTTTGCTCGTGCAAATTCACAGCAAATGTGTAAAGCTCTGTTTACCTACATCATGTGCTCACCCTGAGGGAACTTTGCTACCGTCTCCTGTTTGTGCTGCCTGGTATCCTGATGTCACTATCAGTGTTGGTGCTGTTCGACATAATATTGTTGTTGTTGCTACGTCAAATCCTTGTTACCTTTATATACTTGGGGTCAGGTCATTATCTTCGTTTCAGTATGAGCTGTATGAGATACAACATGTCCAATTGTGTTATGAAGTATCTTGCATCTCTCTTCCACAAGAGGACTGGAGACCCGATAATGTATCTTCTAGTTGTGCAATGGGTGGTGATTTTCAGAAAGATCTCACAGCTAATGTTCACAAGTTTGCTGTAATTGGAACCCATGAACCTTCTGTGCATATCATTTCTTTGGAACCTGGAGAAGCATTTAGGCAACTTGCTGTTGGGCATATATCAGTTAACAACGCGCTGGGCACTCCTATTAGTGGTTGTGTACCTGAAAATGTTAGGTTTGTAGCAGCTGCGAGGTTCTACATTCTTGCAGGCCTAAGAAATGGAATGCTGCTGAGGTTTGAGTCACAAACAAGCAAAGGGCATTGTTTCCCTGGTTCCTTTTACCAGGAGTCCTCTACCCCTTGTGATGATACATCCCTTAAGTTGATTGCTATACGGCGTATTGGAATCACTCCTGTAGTTTTAGTACCGTTGCATGATAGAGCCAATGCTGACATTATAGTTCTCGGTGATAGGCCTTGGCTATTACATTCTGCTAGACACAGCTTGGCATATTCATCCATCTCATTTCTGCCTGCTTCCCATGTGACGCCAGTGTCTTCCACTGAATGCCCCAATGGTCTACTGTTTGTTTCAGAGAACTGTTTGCATTTGGTAAGTTTCTAGGACTCGTGAAAGTGAAATCCACAAGCAAAACATGCACGTATTCTTTTGAAATAATTGCATTATTGCTTGCCTTACGTACTCTGAATTATTAGGACTCATAAACCATGGGATTGTTAAAATCTGGGATCGAATCCCATTCTAATGAGTTCTCCAAATAGACAGTCAGAAACAGGTTTGGTTCAGTGCAAAGGGTGCATTGAGTGTAAACTAAACTATCATTTTAGAAATCACGACTGTTGATTGTTATCCTGTAATATATACTACCTTTATTTTATTATACATAAAACTAATTTGATTTGTGACATGGAAATGATACTCATAGATTTGCATCCATAATTTCTCTCGTACTTGATGTTCTTTTTTGCTAAGACTAAATGGACATAATTTAAATCAAGTTTATTTTCTTTTCAGGTTGAAATGGTTCATGGCAAAAGACTAAATGCACAGAAGTTTTCAATTGGAGGGACTCCAAGGAAAATGTTGTACCACAGTGATAGTAGAACCCTGTTGGTGCTGAGAACTGGACTAACTGGTGTATCATGTTCTTCAGATATTGTCCAAATAGATCCAAATAACGGGGTATTGCTTTCCAGATTCAAGTGCGAACCTGGTGAAACAGCAAAATGCATGCAAATTGCAAAGATAGGGAATGATCAAGTATTAATTGTTGGAACTAGTAAGTCCAATGGCCGGCCAATGATGTCAAATGGTGAAGCAGAAAGGTAAGGTTCACAACTCATTTATTGTTTCTGCCAAAGCAGTATTGTTTTGTCAAGTGTTAAGTGTCCATGATCCATTAGAATGTTGCACTATTAATGTTTAACTTGCAATCCCATTGTTTTTTTTCTTTGCTTGAGTATAATTATAATTAATGATCTGTTGTTTGGCCTCCACCTATTTGTTTACTGGCTGTCCTTTGTCTGATTCTGCAAAAGTGACATAGGTATGAATTGGCAAAGCTTGCAACCATGAGGCACATTTTGAGTTTCTCGCTGATTGTGATGGTGTGACCATTGCTGTCATTGATAATTCAATACATATTTGTAGTTGGATCATCTCTTTTTTGCCATTAGTACATTTATTATTGTTTTTTATACACTTCATTTAGTTTTACCATTTCCATATCTTTACTTCAAATTATGTGTATAGTTAAAAGCTGCTTTTATATTGTTATAATAACTATTCTCTTTGGATGAAACAGTATCAAGGGTCGTCTAATTGTTTTAAGCTTGGAGACTATTGAAAGTCCTCGTGAGAGCGGTTTGTTTGCTGCAGCTTCTACTTTGAATTCATCTCACACTGGATCTCCATTCCCGGAACTTGTTGGATATGCAGCAGAGGAGTTGTCTAGTAACAGCATGTGTAGCAGCCCTGATGAAGTTTGCTGCAATCAGATTCAACCTGAACACATGGCAGGCCATTTAAGATCACTGGTCCAGTCTACATTCAATGGTGCTGTTCTTGCTGTACATCCATATCTAGATAGATATGTGTTGGCAGCAGCTGGAAATATGGTATGATTTTGCTTATTTCCTAAAAGGTCTTATTTTTGTCACATATGATATATTATTAAAAAGTAACTTAGCTAAGTAATGGATCTAGATAAATAAATTTGCAACGGAGCTTGATTGGCAACATGCCTACTCTCTTGACATCAGAATCAATCAATTAACATTTTTCCTGGCAAATAACAGTATGTAGATTGTACGGTGTTATTGGCTTCTTTCACTTCTGTAGATTGCTAGAAGAACGGAAAGAGGGTGCATTAGCAGATGAGCCACATTAATAGAAGAGGACTTTTTGTAGTAGCAACTGGAGAGGTAGACCAGTGACAATTGGAGTTGAGGAGATAGAGATTGGAAGGGGTATTTGTCATTTTAAAATTTTTGTGAAAGAATATCCCAACAGGAGTGTTATTATTTTCTAAAACAAACAGTTATCGTGATGTAATATGGCAGTCAAGCTCCTTTGCACTAAAACTTCTATCATTCTGTTACTATCTAGTGCTAATATGTTGATGCCGACACACTCAGTCTGAATACCACAAGAGTAGAATACCGTGATCTAAGATTTGCTCCCTCTATCTTAACAGCTTTATGTACTTGGTTTTTTAAATGAAAATCCCCATCGGATAAAAAGGTGTGCTGTGGGTAGAACACGATTTACAATAACCTGTTTGAAGACATACGCATCACGGATTGCTGTGGGTGATTGTCGCGATGGTGTTCTCTTCTATTCTTATCATGAGGTACAACTTGATCTCAATTGAATAATACATTTTTATGATGTTTATTTTTATAGAGCTTCTTTGCCGTTACCTCTAATCCTCATATTTGATTAATATCAGAATCTTAGGAAGTTGGAACTGATCTATTCTGATCCTGTCCAACGACTAGTGGGTGATGTTGCTCTTTTGAGCTGTGAAACTGCTGTTGTATCAGATCGACGTGGGAGCATATCTGTATTGTCTTGCCCAAGATTGGAAGGTATGCCTTGGTGTACATGTCGATGCCATCCCTCCCTTTTTAGTTTTTACCTGTTCTATTCTCTGGGCCTTTTTTAAATGGTAGTGCTTCCCCTATACTCTTCTGCATCTTGTTCATACTTTGTAAGTTTGTAGCCTTAATGTTTAGGTTGTCGATCTAATTCCTTTATGCACATACTCCCTCCGTCTTAAAATATAGCAACTTCTAGCGTTTAAGGTTTGTTCCAGAATATAACAACTTCTGTACATACTTCCTTATTTCAACCAATCACAACCATCTCATTTAATTTCTTCACCTACCTCATCTCAACCAATTACAACCATCCTCCATTTAATTTTACCCCTCTCCTCGATCCCCGTGAAGAACTCTAGAAGTGCCTATATTTTGGGACGGAGGGAGTACTAAATATGCAGTATGAACATCGTAATATAGCTGGCAGAAATTTTGCCAATGTAGTACGGCATGTAGTTGAATATTGTACTCTGACGCATTGAGAATTTTGGAATAGAGTTCAAAATTTTGCATGTTATGCTTGTCTCCTATCATGTTTGTGTATGTCCCATCAAATATGCATTACTTCGTAATTGCTGCCTAAATTTAAATTTGACAGTGTTAAGATCTATTTTGATATTTTTTAATCTATTTTGCAGTGTCTGAAAGTCCAGAAAAGAACCTAGCGGTGCATTGTTCATTTTATATGGGTGAAACAACTATGAGCATCCAGAAGGTAAGCTACTGTTGTTGGCATCTTAGGGCTAACCAGTGCGGGTTCTATTGAAGAAAACATACCAACGAGAGGGTTTTGATGAGGGGTATGAGGTATCTGCTTTGGATTTAAAGGATAAATACAATGACTTGAACTGGAATAGAGTTCAAATCATCCTAGGATGAGTTGGTCCAGTATGACCCATCATGAGGTGATCCCATGATTTTGATGGGATGACCGGATGACCTCTTCTTTTTTTTTCCTATTAAGCATGTGCTTTTGAGGGATGAGGTAGCAATGCAGTGAGATTCCAAAATGCCTTAGACGAAACAATCTGTAATACGATCCAGGAAATTTGCCCTGTTTATCTGAACTTTTGTTTCTCATTCATCATGACCAGTCCCTTTCTTTTTATATGCCCCATGGAAAAGTGTGACCAACAACTGGTTTCATGTTTCATGTCGTGGTTGCTTTCCTATGGTTAACTCAGTCTGTAATTTGCTGTAGGTTGCATTTAGCATGGCTGCCCAATTGATGCTTTGACAGAACCAAGGTAGTCGGTTTTACCAACTGCGTTGTGGCAAGTACTCTGCTGGGAGAAAGTAAAGTACTTTGTTATGATTCCACTCACAAGGTATATAGTGTTGACATATTCCAACTCTAGAATCTAAATTCTTGCTATTAGCATTTATCTCTGATAGCTGGTGCCATCAGTCAGGACCACTGTTGGCCTGTCGGTAACTGTGCAAACCAATTTGGTACTTGATTTTTCAAATGTTCTTCACATAAATAAAGCACTTTACCCTTTAGAATTATCTGTTGCTACACTGTTCCTGAGGACTAGATGCCTGCACTATGTCCATACACATGAGAATTAAACAAGTAGACCAATGCTCACACCATTGCTAATTAAATCCAAATTGATTCGTTAACCCAATAATTTGGTCGTTAGATAGTGTCACAACCTAATGGTAAAGAACCCTTTTCCATTCTATATCCATTTGTAAGGAACCAAAGTTTATCTCGCACATTTGGTGTCTTATTCTGAACTAATGAGATTGGCATGCAGCGAGAGCATCAAATGTCTGCAAATGTCCAAGAAGACTTTCACTTCACCATTGACGCTCCACCTTGGGAATGATCATGCAGAGTTCGTCGTCGTGGTTACCCGGTAAGAAATTAAACTGCCAACTGAAGTTGATTTGAAGGTGAATAACCTATCTACTGACGTGACAGTCGGGATACCGCCCATTCTGGATGCGACATTGCTTGTGCAGTTCTTGAGCTCACCACGAACAACAGAACGATGTTCTAATCTGTTCCCCCAGGAAAGAAGAGACACGCGATATCACAGTTTTCCAGTTATGCGAAACATTAGAGAGTCATTATGCACTCAACGGAGGTGTTCAGAATCATCAACTTGCGATTTACTGTCTTTACTGTTCGACCACTGGCTGTCTCCAAGGCATTATCACAATTTGACCTGAGGTAACACTGAGTTGCGCAAGGAAGTGCTACTGAGCACAACCCCAACGCCCAATACTTAAAAAATCTCAGCTATAGTGAGGTGCGAGTGTGTTTCACTCAGGGATACTGCAAGGGGCCAATCTCGCAACGGATCGTGCCATTGCTCTAGTGAAAGCTTGTAAATAACAATGGTATGTCTGAAGGATGTGGGATATAATCCTTTTGCCCAGTCTGAAAGGAGCAGTCCTCGGGCAACAAACTCCACTGTGGTGCATTGTCAAAGGGAGCCAAATTGCTTCAGGTTATGTCAATTGAAATAGGGATGGAAACATCTTAAACACAATTGTTTGATCTGTGCCTAAATTTTAATTTTTGCTCCCTTCCTAACGATAATTTGCATGTTTTCAATATATTTCAGTTTGCTACATCGTCGATAAACAAACCAGATATGTTTCAAAAAACGGCATTTTAGCAATGCGCCCAAAGAAACTTTGAAAGTGAAGCAGAGCATGCAACAAGATCTCTGTCTTTGCAGAATTAGCAGTAGAGGGAAAAGGGAAGTAACACGAATGTAGTTGCATCCAAAAGTAGGATTAGTAACCATCCAATTCAGATGACCAACAATGGCCTGTTTGGATCCAAGGCTAGAGGAAATAGTTTAAGCATTAGGCTTAACTAGCCCAAAATCCAAGACGAAAGGTAGATTGGGCTAGTTGGCATCTAGCCATCAAAAAAAACATCCTCTCCAAGGGTATTTTGGCTAGTTAGATAGGCCCACTGAAAATTGGAAGAACACCCCGTGAGAGTAGTGCTCTCCAGTCTTGCCCTCGAACAGCACGATGCGATCCCGTCGATTCCACCTCAGAGCCGTCGTCGAACTTGACGGTGCCACAATGCTATGGCGAGATCATGAGGCGCTCGCAGCCCTACATGTGGTTGGTTGCCCCACTGTCGAGTACCAAGGTCATCGTCGCGTCTGTGTTCTCCATCAAGTCGCGAAGACTTTCCCCTCGACGCATTTGAAGTGGCGGTGCCGAGCGGAGTCAGGGCACGGCCGGTGCGAGAAGCGCGGCAGCGGCACGGGTGGGGAAGACTGAGGCATGTGCCATCAAAGGGTTGGCTCCGTTCCTCTTCAGCTTGCGCGAGCGTGTGGGCGGCTCGTGCCGCTTGGGCTTGCTGTAGCAGTCTTGCCCCAAGCCCGTATGTTCCGCACGCTTGCCACTATCGCGTATAGCCCTGTCCACCGCCGGACTGGGCCTTCCCGACGTGCGGACGTAGGGTCTCGCCCTTTCCTGCCCACGAACCACGAGTGAGCGCCGCCTGCTTCTGCCGCCGGCGCTGTTGAACGCTCCCGCCGCCCTTCTTTGATCGTGGAGCTTGAGCCTGGCAAGCCCACTCCTCCTCGCAGAAGAACATCCGGTCTCTGTTGTCGACAGTGGATGCCGGCTTGCGGCGTGCCGAAGCGCGGAGTCGCCCGCCACTTCCTCAACAAGATGTTGCTGATGTCGAGGAGCCCGTACTCAATGAGATGGCAACCCTGAGCGAGGTGCTCAGCTACCTGCAACATTTACCGCACATCCCACGTCGTATGTTTCGCAAGACCCGCAGATAGTTGGCGAGCCGCTGATGCGGTCGCGAATCCTCACGGATTCACGTCCTTCCACGCAGGCGCCGAACTCGCGGCGCAGCTCTGCGCGTTCGCCTCGCGCTCGCGCTGCACCCCGACGCGATGTCTTCACAGCTTCCCAGGTGCCGCCGTCGATCCCTGTGCGAAGCTGCCCAGCATCTTGTGCAGGTTACCAAAGGGATCCGGTGACGCCAGCCGATCTCACGTAGTCAATCCCCGTCTCCTCCGGCACGACGGTGTACACCACCCTGCAGCCTCGCAGGTTCACCGCATCAACATCGCCCACTCTATATTGGCGTTGTGAGCATGGAACTGAGCGAGCGCTCGAGCTCCTCACGGGCGGGGATCACGGACCTTCAGGCCCGCGACTCTGCGCGGCACGGCGAAGGCGATGGAGGACGCGGCGACCGCGAGAGCCCCCTAGAGGGACCGAACGCTGCTTGGCCATCTCCCTGGATAGGAATACCTCTGGATACAAATGGTCAACCGGAAACATCCGACCCTGGATCAAAACCAGCTTCAGAAGCACGAAGAACCAAAGGAGAAATTTTTGCTGTGCTAATGCGACAGCTTTCTGAAATATGATGCCTATTTAACACAATGTGGCTAACTAGAATAGAAA
Source organism: Oryza meyeriana var. granulata (assembly GCA_003991445.1). Taxonomy (NCBI): domain Eukaryota; kingdom Viridiplantae; phylum Streptophyta; class Magnoliopsida; order Poales; family Poaceae; genus Oryza; species Oryza meyeriana. The sequence goes on from RYFJ01002489.1 coordinate 79,349, forward strand.
ACAAAGTATGCGAGAGAGCTCGCCAGCCTGCCATGATCCTGCAGCCATGCCGACGTTGCCCACACGACGCGCCACAACGCGCAACATTGTGGACACACACGCGAACATGCCAGGATGGGAAAAGAACCAAACCAAGTTCAACAGAAAATGTTTGAGCGAGAACACAATTACAAAGATACTACAGTCTGGAGAAGAACAAAAATCAATTGGCCAATAAATCATCCACATGGAGATTGTTTTGGAAAAGAATTGACATGGAATTAGACGTCTTTGGAAAATGATCTCTCAATTTCGGTTTGAAACCGGAGAGATCGCGCGGTGTTTCCAACCCGCTGCCGCCATCACACACGATTGAGTAGCGATTAACCTCCTTAATTAACCGCAAGATCGTAGCGCTAAATCTTTTCATTTTGTTGAATCCCATTCCTCAACACAAATTAAAGGGACGGCGAAGAGGACGCCCTCTCATGTCATCTTCTGTCCGAAACCCAAAAAATTTTTTCCCGATCAATTAGGCGCGAAGGGACGAACATCTGCTAATCTTGAGACCGCTAGGTGAACGCCCGAAAGAAAAAGGCCAAACCGGTAATCGCCGGCAGACTCCTTGGAGATCACACGAAAACTTGCCGTAACCGACTACGACTATTTCATCTACATCAAGCATCGCAAAGCGGTTCGAGGGATCATCCACTAATCCACTCGATCCTTAGAGAGAGACTACATGATTGAGTGCTAATGGCCTCCTAACCATGCGCCGTCAAGTTCATCTCTAAAATATTCGCAATAGATGTATCATGATATGCAAAACACACCATTAGGTAGATTAAGAATCACACGTCCAATCCATGACCATGAGGCAATTAATTACATATATATTAATGCATTGGAGCGTCTTAATGAGATCAAGACGTAAACTTGTTTCAATCACGAGTCATGAATAGCTCTGCCGCCCCCAAAACACCCTGGTTTGTTGAAGCACGCCTTGCAGAATAAGCATAGTTTCCCTTCAGCTGACTGCTGACCCCGTAATTATATACTGAACAAGAGTTAATAGGCTGCAATCACGTACAACACATATCATAGATATCAAGAGATACTCAAATCTGTTTAATATGTCAGGTTGTCCGTTGGAGATTCTGCAGGTACGTAAGGCTAGTAACCTAGCTTCGTAGAGATCATGCAGTCATACGGCCCAATAGGCAATCAAATAGCAGCTGAATGTTAACTAGCGAAAAGTCTAATCCGCTTACATACATAAAGTCAGACTCACTGAATCATCTCGCGTGAACGACTCATAGAAGAAATCAACCCCAATGGAACAGAACAACTATTCCGCGAGCGACCTAAGACCTACTAGAAACTACATCCGTCAGACTGCATCCCGTAGCGCTATCTCAACAGATAAAATGAGACCGAGTGTTCGACACCTCTAGCTACACCTATCCCTAGCCCAATACGCAAAAATGAACACGCCATTCACAAGAAACCGCAACATAGTTCCAGCCCATTGAGCAAACAACTCATGCAGTAATGCACATCGTCGGCTCCTCAGAACTAGTAATAGCACAAACCTACAGCACCCAAAAGACGTGTCTCCTCAAGAAATTGCAGGCCAAAAGAGCTAAACAGCTAGTATAACTTGATCACGTCCTGACAGACATGAGACCAATCCTTGTCATTTCACAGGAATCATGACCGGAATTGCACTGCTTGAGTGCCAATAATGCAAATAAGGTCCCCATGTAGAAAAACGCTTCGCCTCAGCATGAGATGTCCACGTGATAACGTAGCTTCAGGTTAGAATCGGACTGCAGATGACAGATTCACCTACTGTTATCACAACAGCATTAAGATAATTATTAAACAAATAATCTACCAGTACTGTCACCTCAACACCAGGACAGTCCCAAACAGCTCACATGCAAAAAGCAGCATCTCTTGAGCAGGACATCCACAGCCTGCAATATTACAGTGATCTTAACCACATCGCACTAAATCGTTACACCCTGTCGAGGCCACAAAGCTATTAATGGCGTTAATCAGTGATGCTAGCATAATTCTGTATTACAATGCACCGAGCAAAGCCAACTGGTACTTTCAATCAGACAGCGCACTTCCCTGCCTTCTGTGCCATACCCTTGCTCTGTGACTGGAATTCTGCTCATACAGTTCACGGGGCAACTCTTGTGAAGAAAAAGAAGAGCTCTCAATCTAACTCAGTCACTATCTGCTAAAACGTATTCCGTTCTCTGTACAAACAATACTAGGATCGCGCGACCATTTCAGTCCTCCGTATCACTGAATACATTAGCGTGCCAGCTACATAATGAGGAAGAACACACCATACTGACAAATAATCGCAGAGCAGTTCTTTCTATCGCTGGGACCAGCAGGACCGGCCAGGCAGCTCGGTTTGTGCTCTTGCTATCGAAATTGTAGCGCTGTCCATATAGGCACGGTAATCGACGCAGACGTGACCCAATTTCTTGTTGTAATTGTGTTGTCATGCCGCTCTTTGTCTCCTTTGCTTGCATTCTGTCGAGCTTATGAGCTGCGCTGCTTGTTTTCTAACCAGTACCGAGAGACGGTGAACGAGCAGAGAGGCATTATACCATCACAGGTTCAAAAAACGAGCTCTTTTTTCGTATAACAGTGAGATTCACAACGTCATGAAGGCACACACGCACCATGGGCATCTCCAGCTGTGTGCATGAGTCACAGCTTAGCCCATTCCACCCGAGGCGACGCGCGGAGGTTGCAGAATATCTCACCCACCAGATGCATTACATACCCGGAAGTCTCTCGATCGATCCGCTCGCCTTCGAAGTAAGAAACGAATGAGAAAAAAACCAAAAGAGGAATGCGAGCAACACGGCAGTACGGATCAGCCGTAGCGCGCCGCACTTCATCTCGGTGTTTAGTAGTATCAGGACGGCGTGGGACTGTGCCGACACGCAACGGCAGCGCCCCCGCACGAGACAAGCCATCCTCCCGTCCCATCGCGTATTCGCGGAGCAGACCATCATCGAACCGCGCGCGGGACAAGTTTGGCCAACTGAGCGGCAGCTCCACCGCGCCGACGCGCCGCCCTGCCCGCGATCCACAGGATGCGAAACATTCCGCCGCACGCCTCCCCAATCGCCGGAGCGCGTGCGGTCCCGAAGCGACAGGAGTTGAAAACGGTATGTTCCGGCGCATCGGACGGCGCCAGGGAGGGCTAAAGCCGCCAGCCCACGTCAACACAGAAAGAGCCCGCGCTCCTGTCCGCGGGCCTCTTCCTTCCTCCCTCCCCCGACCCTACTTGCACACAATAACAAAGATACGCCCCTCGCATGTCCGTTCAGGCATATATATCTTGAGGTTCTACCGCCTGACGCCACAGCTCCTCTCTGCCTGTGCCACACCGCCGACGGGAGTCTACACATTAATATACGCGTTGCGCACCTCAATCTACGTCTGCTGTCCTATCTCCGCTTGCTACATATATCCACTTACATTCTCGATCGTCTGATCCCCAATGCGATACCATACTCTCCATGACCACCGATCTTGCCTCGTTAGAAGTGGGCTGCTAGCGTTTTGCCTGCTGATAAGCGACCTCCTCTACATATACAATACGACATTTGTCCCTTGGTTCTGCTAATAAGGACTTCAGGAAGAGCCAACTGCATACTTCAAGTTAGCTTCGTTTTGGTCATCCGTGTTATGTGTCCTGCATTTCATTGACCACTCAGTAACCTTCAGTTTATGCCTACTAACCCAGGTGTGTATCTCTCTC
>RYFJ01002490.1:0-153842 GCA_003991445.1 Oryza meyeriana var. granulata
CTCCCTCTTTTCCAATCAGATTGGGTTTAGACATCCAGAGAGGTTCGAGCACTAGACGCAATCCCACTAAAGATCTTACCATCCCCGGTCTTCCCTCGAGCTGTCTACTGAAATTCAAAATCTCCAGCCGTCGTTCGCTACTCTCGAATCACCAGAGCAGCCGTATAGTTGAGTATCCGTTGCCCTCGATAAACCATCCTGCGACACCCATCTCTCATTAACATGTAGAAGCCCGGACTTCATCCCTACATTCTTCATCCACCTTCGCCTCACACCTGAAATCATCGCCTCTCCTTAAAAGCCAAAACTAGCGCCAGATCACCCGATGGCTTCTAGACTGTAGAGACTCAGCGACGCAAAGCCCTCTCAGTGTTGCCCATCCCACTTCTTTTTAAACACCCCCACCAGAACCTGGCTAGCTGCCCTTCCTGTCTTCCCAACCTCCCTGGCCCAAGAACTTGCCTGCACTATTCGACAACCAAATGCCACCCTGCCTTTCAATATATCATCAAAAGAGAAGCCTTTACCATAGCTTTCAACAAATTCATCTCCTGTGCTCCTCTAAATCATCCTCATGTTTGCCCAACAATCACCCCTCCTTTCATCTTCCTCCGCCGAGCTTTCCCCCGCAGGCCATTGCCCAAAAACGCCGATCCCAATCCTTGCTGCCTCCCCGCCACAACATGATCGACTGCATATAGATGCTTCACACGGCGCGAAACCTCCTCTACAGCAATAACCTACGACGCCCAACAAAAAAGAGAATTATATTGCGGGAACTTCCAACCACCCCTCCCAGCAATAGAAACATTCCCCTACGCCAACCCTTAAACCATCATTTCTCACCTGTGAGATCCTCCCCCGAAGTCCTTCACCCCGCCGGCTGAGCCACCGCTCAAGCTTGCTCCTGGCGCAAGCGTAGAGCCGCCCCACTGCCCATGTTCACAGAGCAATTAGTCGTCATCGTGTAACGCCTCGAGGCAGTGGCAGCAGCCGCTCGACTCCGCCTCACCCGCACGAGCACGTGCCGCCCCGGTGAAACAGCGCGAACGTAGAGCAAGAAGACTGACCTTCAGCAAAATTACATAATCCAGCAGAGGTATGTTCTCTTCTACATCCACCAAAATATGTCTTTCGCCTGCAGTATTAGATGATGTCATAGGTACGATCCCACATCCTCTACCTGAGATATATTGAAAGCAAGTTACACGTGGAATTAGACATGAATTGAAATAACCAATCGTTCTAGACTTCTTTTTTTACTATCATCACTCCTGATTTATTTCATGATACAGCATTCCAAGGAAATCATTTCTTGGGAAATAATTATGTGCACGATCGAGTCTATCTTCCAATGCCATAGTTATACGTGGCGAATTGAGCCCAAACAACCCTGAGGCACAACGAGTGAGAGGAGCGTGAAGTGGATCACAATATGCGAGCTTATGGAGCCAAGCAAAGCACACTCCAAAATAAACATTGAAACCCAGGCAACCACAAGCACGGCGCTGGGCTTTGAAGACACCTGTCCGCCGTGAGTGTAGAACAGTTTTAATTGATCATTGGCAGAATTTTCACTTGTGTGCTAACTCAAGTAGCTGTAATATGCATTTGTAGGGAGTGACTGGCAAACTGATCGATGAGTACAGTAGGCACTCTCAAGATAAACCAGAAATCTCTGGCTGTGTATGAATCATAGGAAAACTTTGTGTAATTATTTGCAGAATATTTATGTGAAGGAAGAGAATTGCAACATCTTTCTGCAAAATTAAATTGGAAGGATCATATTATTGTGATGGCCTTCATTGTAATGGCTTCTGTCTTTGGAGCTGTCTTTGGTTTAGATACTGAAGAACTGAAATCAATAAAGAGCTTTGTAGTGGTTTAACGCCAGAACTCATTAGCATGTCGAGGATTTTGTACTCCTGTTTGCTTTTGTGAAGTTTGCCACGGTATAGAACTCATACGCATGTGGTTCAACATCTGAGCTCAGTAGCTTTAGTGCACCTTGCTATATATGGAATTAATTTGTTAATATTCCATGGAATGCCGTGAACATGAGCCATGCTGTTAGCCTGTGAGTAATAGCTTGCAATGTAGTATTTAGCAGTGTTCGTCGCTTGGCAAAACTTCTTGCGTTCGTGCTCTCTGTTTATCCTATACTTCTCGTTGTGCGGTCGAGGGGCCCGGGGGCGCAGGCGAGGTCCCAGGCAAGGGCCCGGGCGCGGACGCGAGGTCCCGGTGCGCAGGGCGCGGCGCGAAGCAGGACCCAGGTGCAGGACGCGGGCGCGGGAGCAGGTCCCGGGCGCAGACGCGGAGCCCGGGCACGGGCGCGGGCACGGACGCGAGCGAGGTCCCGGGCGCGGGCACAGGCACGGCCTTCGGTGCGGCGCTAACATCCACTAGTCTAGTTATTTGATGGCTATGGAGCAAAAGAAGATCCACATACTCTCAGATGGAAACACATGTGGAGGCCTCCATTCCATTTCGAACTCGAGCGGCCGCTAAGCATACCTAGAAAATCCTCAATGGTCGTGCCATCTATGACGACTGTTGCTGGTTGGACATCCAGTGGAAGCAACCATTCAGCAGCTCCCGCACCGGCAACACCTCTCCCCCGGATTGCCAAGGAATTGAAGGAAGATGTGCTGAAACTGAAGGCCACGTTGCAGGCGAGGAACGCAGCGAAGGAGAAGGCGGCGATGACATCGCTGGCCGCTACATCATCAATCCAGCCGTCCCCGCCGGTGGCCGCCGTAGTGGAGCTGGAGGAGGCGGCACAGTAGAAGACGGTGTTGAGCACGAGGAGGACACCGCCGGCTGCAGCACCATCGCCCCAGGTCTCTCCACTGGAGACCATCGTCTTGAAGGAGCAGGAGGCAGCCACTCCAATTCAGCTGTCACCAGAGAAGGCCATCGTCAGGCGACGTCAACCAACGCAACCGCTACAGCGTCCTCGTCAGCACACCTTCAAGTGGTCCACGGGGAGTATCGTGGGGTGCAGAGCGAGCCGCGCGCGCAGTTGAAGGCATCGGTGCTGGCCCCCACTGCGACACCATCCTCCAAGTCAAGACGGTGGGCCGATCAGCACCGACAGGGTGCGCTTCCGCGTGGCTGGCCCTGGCAGCGGCGAGCGAGGAAGGAGCGGCGCATTCTTCACGATCTGTTGCAGCAGCAGGCAGATCTGAGCGGAAGGCATCACAAGAGGCGGCATGGTTTCTGGTAGCCTCGGATACCGCGCGATATCTGGGCATCCCGCGGCCGCGGCCGATGCGGGCGACAGGAGCGTCGTGCTGTTGGGTGGCGTCCTTATCTACGATGGTGGGACAAGCGGTGTCTTCCCCCTCTATATGTTCCAGTTGGGGGAGTCCAAACTATTCTCTATGTCACCAGACTAGCCTGGTTTACAGGATCCTAGCTTGGAGTAGAGTTGTTCTTTCTCATATCATCTCTAGCAATAGTCTATATTTTAGAATCCTCACGATTAAATAGAGGCTGTCCTATTTTCTTTGAACTCAAACATACCTCGAACTTACCTATTTTCTTTGAACCCAAACATGCATCGAATTTCACTAACGGCCTCTATTTCTTAGCCCATATTTCTTTTTTATTTTAATTTACCATACACTATATGTATATGGCTAGTTTGATACTATAATAATTAAAACGTAAATATTTATAACGCGTAGAATTTATCTATATACAAATTAATAATTTGAAACACCACAATTTAGGATGGGATCCCCCATCATCTTCGTACAGCCAAATGGCATGAAAACACACAATCATCTTAGATTTATATTTCTTTCATATAATATCAATGGCCAAATGTAAAAGTTTTATCGGTGTTTGAATTTAGATTCTAGTGCTGGCTTTTAAGCCGCACGTAAAAACAAGAAACGTCGTTAGCGTGTGATTAATTAAGTATTAACTATTACAAACTTGAAAAATAGATCTATTTGATTTTTTTAAGATACTTTGATATAGAAAGTTTTTGCAAAAAACATATAATTTTACGTTTTAAGAAACATGCTAAACGGAAAATGAGGAAGAAGCCACAAGTCAAAAGCCCTTTCAAATAGCACCTTAGCCATGTTAGGTTTTATACAGGGAGTCCTCCGAATCAACAAGATCATATTGCTCAAAAGAAAGGGTGTAGTGTCATGTGCATTAGTCAAGGCTGGCGCCCATGGACAACCCAGCTCCTAGCGGATAAACATTACCGTGAGTACTTGAGCAGCAGATCTATCGATAAGATTAGATTAGATTTAGTTTCTTAAGGGTCAAGGCATGCCATCTATATAAATGATGAGATTGTATTTATTTGGCGTTAAATCAATGAGGAAGAATTAATCTAATCTCTCCTTCAATGTTCTTCTCCCTAATCTAATTCTACATTCTATCTATAGCAGTCGACGGTGGTTATCCTATCATAGCCTCTCATCGTGACAATTTGGAAGGCTCTTTGTGGAATATTTTGTTCCCGGCCCAAAGCAAAAAAGATCTACAGACCAATTGAAGGCTACAGCCTTCAAATCGAAACCCCATCTTATATGTCCAAACGGGCGGACCGGGCCAGCATGACCCGTTTAGGCACGGTCCCTATAGTGGGCCGTGCTGTGCTAGCCCGCGTGCCTCTCCCCTGGCCTAGGCATAGCACGCCAAGGTTATGGGCCATGTCGTGCCAGCATGGCCCATCGGCAACCCACCATGCCTAGGCAGGCCCGATCCGCTCCGGCCTTCCCCTGGCACTATAGCGAGTACCGTATATACACTGTAGTGAGTACTGTAGCATACTGCAACGGCCTACCACAGTCCGCGGTCCACTGCTGTAGATACCTATAGCGAGTACCATAGCTAAACTGTAGCGAGCGCAGTAGTGAGCCGTCCGTGCCGAGCCCGTGTCGTGTCGGCACGCTATAGTCCGCAGGCCATACTGTGCTGCACCACCGGCCCAACCACGGCATGGCCCATGGTCACCCATATTGAGCCGGCCCAAATATGATAACTGTACCACTATGCCCGACTGGTCCGGCAGTGCACGGCCCATTTGGACAAGTATACCCCATCTTCACCGCGGTCTACTCTAAACCTCGCAAAAGCCCAACCCAAACCCTAACCGCGCGAGCGAGGCGCCTCCTCTGCCTGCTGCGATGGAGTTCGCTCGCCGGAAGGCGGCGGCGCTGGCCGCGCTCATCTCGCCGGCGCCGGACAAGTCACCGAAGGGCGGCGTCGACGCGCCTATCGCCCCGCTCCTGGACGCCCTCAACTCCCACCCGGACCTCTTCACCACCTCCTCCTGCTCCGGCCGCATCTCCGTCCTCGCGCAGCCGCCGCCGCAGCAGCAGCAGCAAGCCGAGCTGGGCTGGCCCAAGACCAAGAAGAAGGCGCGGGGCGGCGGGTGGGTGTACGTTTCGCACGACCCCGCCGACCCGGAGGTCTTGGTGGAGCTGCTGTTCGGTGGAAAGGAAGGGGGAGGGGGAGGTGATGAGCTGGTGTTCAGGTTCGAGCCGATGATAGTGGCCGTGGAGTGCAGGGACGCGGCCGCGGCGGCGGCGCTCGTGGCTGCCGCGGTTGGCGCGGGGTTCCGTGAGTCAGGTGAGCGTTTGAATTCGTTCATCTAGTTAGAGAGATAGTTGGGTTTGGTTGAGTGTGTATAGTTTGTGGATAAAGGTTGCTAAACCTTCATTTCTTCTGCAGTTTAGGAGCGTTGCCTGGGTGGCTGGGTCATTTAGTAAGTTGTATTGTACACCATTTCCATTTGGAGATGCTGTAGTTTGTTGGTTTTAATTTCTGTTTAAAATGGGTAAAATTCCGGTCGTCTTTGAATTTTTGAGTGATTAGTATTTTATTGATTTGATAGAGTTTGCCTGAAATGTACTGGTGAATTAAGGCATGGAGTTGAATTTCAAGAGTTATGCTTAAATGTATTGTGTTTTAGATGGAGATAGTGTCATGTGTATGGTCTTTTCACTGCTTTGGTGTGCCTTTTCAAATATTCTAATCAAGTTCTTTTTCCCGATGGTACCATTGTTAGGCATCACAAGCTTGCAGAAACGTGTAATGGTAGCATTGAGATGCTCAATTCGGATGGAGGTGCCGCTAGGTCAGACCAAAGAGCTTGTTGTTTCTCCTGATTACATTAGGTACCTTGTTAGAATTGCCAACAGTAAAATGGAGGCTAACAAGAGGAGAATGGATGGATTCCTTGATCTTTTGCATGCTAAGGTATTGATGACTTTGCATACCAGTAGGCAGTAGATAACTCATGTGTGCTCCACATTTCTGGCATTGCTGCTCATTTCTTTTTCTAAATGGGCGTAATAACCATGTGATATCATGCAAAGTTGAAGCATGTATTTCCTAGATAATGATTAGATGGAAAAGAAAATTATAATATCTTTTTCCTGGTAGTTTAGCTATTGGTCATGACCCTTCTGTGTCAAGTAAACTTGTTTAATGAGCTGAGTAAGATTATCTAGAAGGCAGCAAAAGTTATTGTCAATAGATGTATTCATTGTATGCATGCAGTTTTGTTTCTCAACTTTGATAGTTAAAATAGAAACACCTATACTGGTCATGGAAAATACGTTAATAATCCATTGACTTCTTTTCTCCTAACATATTATAAAAATTGAAGGTTGAACATGTGAGCTGCATAAGAAGCCTGTCTTTTCTAACCTGCATGAAAATTTTGGTGGCTCAGTTAGGCAAAAGATATTCACCTACCATTTACTGAAAACTAGAAAGTCTTACAGCAGCAAGAGGTAAAGAGTAGGATTACAGGGCTTACCAGTTACCGGCTTTCCGTTGAATACCAAATTTCATTGCTGGATAATAAAATGAAACCTATGTAGCATATGCAAATACAATGGCTATAAAACTCGCCAAAAAATTCTGTGTTGCTATTGCATTCATTTGCAGGACTGAAATCTGGCACGTGAACAACAACTGAGCAAACAGTGTCGCTTTAGTGACTGTGCTCCGCACTCATTTTGAACTTAGGTTTGTTCAGCCCTTCAGATATCTGCTCACCTCCTCAACTGTTCTACCAACCACTTGAATACTTGATTTTATCTGCAGTGAAAGGCATATTGAATTTGAAGATTATTTAGGCATGGAAAGCTATTGAAGAATATTTAGACATGCAAAGCTTTTATTTGTCAATTTACTTATTAATTCTCTTCTTTCATATGCCACCTCATCAATAGATAAATATGGAGTAGGGATTGCTCTAGTGCTATTACTTCACTCAGTATGTCCTTTATATGTTTTTGATCCATTGGTTCCCTTCAAACTGCCAGGGTACCCTAGTTTCATCCAAAGGATGTGCAACTGCAAATAATGAACCCTTAGTTGCAAAAAAGAGCAAGGATAGCTATAATTGTGATGCTGATAATAATTGTGACAATGGATTTGGGGAGAGTTCACTAGAAGCATCATATTTGGAGAGTCAAGACCCTGTACTTCAACATGGTGCCAAGCATGGTTTTGGTAATGCTAAACGGCATGTTCTCATATCTCTTTCCTTTTATCTTTTTTTTATTTTCCCCTCATGGTGTCATGTAAACCTATTAGCCTGTTCAGTCCTTCCATATATATATGTTGAGGTTATTTCGATTTGTATTAGAGAATATTACCATCAATACATAAGTACATGTTAGTTATGTATGCTAGGCCTATTGATTCAGTTCTGCACGTTGTTCATGTACAATAAAGTCAATTTATTTGAAAAAGAAATTTAGTGATGCTTGCACTGGCTCACACGAGGGCAGGACACTGTTGGTACTGTCACTTGTTTTAGTAAGCCATAGTTTTTATGGCATTAAATTGGAAGTATTACCTTGCCAGTTGGCAACAGTCTTTTGAATTCTAACTCATAACTCAGCAGCTTTTGTATATATTTATCCTAAAGAAAGAACTCTTTTTATATGACTAAACCCTATTACTCCTCTTCTTTTCTTCTGTAGATTAACACAAGAGGAAGCATTGTCAACATTATCAGGAAATACAAGTCACTACCTTTCTACTGCTGCATTGGAGATTACTGGTGAACCGATTGAGAAGCTCTTCTTATGGGGACAATCTGCTTGCGCTCTAATTGTTGGAAGAGAGCACCATATCCTAACTTTTGGTGGTTTTGGAGGGCCAGGAAGGCATGCAAGAAGAAATTACTCTCTTCTGCTTAATCATAGGTCAGGATTGCTGACAGAATTAAAGGTTACTGAGTCGCCTTCACCACGGATGGGCCATACAGTTACTGTAGTAGGCAATGATATTTATGTTGTTGGAGGTAGAGGCGGTCCTTCAGAAATTCTTAATGATGTCTGGGTTTTGGAAAGCACTAAGAATAGATGGTCAAAAGTGGACTGCAGTGGGGACCTTTTGCGTCCAAGGTATTGTTTAGAAGAAATTTTGATATCCAATTCTCCATTTTGTTTTGTACCAAACCAACATGTTAAAGAATAGTGCTAACTAGCTATGTTGTCCATAAGTTATGGAAAGTTATGTGTTTTTTAATGCAGGCACCGACATGCTGCTGCTGCAGTAGATCGCAAAGTATATGTGTTTGGTGGACTAAGTGATGATGGCATATGTTCTTGCATGAACATAATGGACACAGAAAGTATCCAATGGAATGTGATTTCTTCTGATGATAAATGGCCATGTGCTCGCCACTCGCATTCTCTAGTGCCCTATGGTTCAAAATTGTTTATGTTTGGAGGTCATGATGGTCAGAGGGCAATGAATGATTTCTGTAGTTTTGATACAACAGCACTTAAGTGGAACAAAGAAAACACTAATGGGAAAGCTCCATCCCCTAGGTTTTCACATTGCATGTTCATCTACAAAGACTATCTCGGGATACTTGGAGGTTGTCCTATTAGAGAAAGCAGTCAAGAAATTGCATTGCTAAATTTAAAGCATAGAATATGGTTTTACGTATCCATTCCATCATTGAGCCAATACCTCTGTGTCCGTAGTTCATCAGTCATCATTGATGATGATCTTGTCATTGTTGGTGGTGGTGCATCTTGCTATGCATTTGGAACTAGATTCAGTCAGCCAATAAAAATTGATCTGCATTTGCTGGAGTCAATATTTAAACTTGCATACAATAAGGAAAAAGAGATGGCTGTACAACGCGATTCAGTGTTGAATGTAGACTTAGGACATGAGGAAAATTGCATCCCCAGTGATAATGTGAAGGCTGTTCTTGATACTGCTGCTCTAGGTTCAGCTCCTTTGGTCCTTCAGCTAGAAAAGAAGTATGCCAAATTAGCAAAAGATATTCTAAAAAAGTTTGGATGGTTGGATCTTACTAGAAAAGCTCGAGTAAGCCAGGATAACATCCATGTTCTCTTTCCTGTTAGTAAAACTTTTCACGCCTTAATCACTGATAAGGATCTCAAGGTACAATCTGATGATTCATGTATCTTTGAACTGTTATCTGAAAGTAAGCTTGTTGGGGCCAGCATCTCCCTTCAGAAAGCACTAGAAATTCTGTTATTGTGCCATGGTTCCTTTTTGAAAGATGAACTAGCGATCAGCCACAAAGCTTCTAAAACTCCTCAAGCCATCATGAGAGAGCTTGTGTCTGCTCTATTGGATAGAAAAGGATTGCCCTGCCAGTTATTGGAGCAGCTGCCAACTAGGTTTGGTCTCTGATCTATTATTCAAATGGAATCTAAGAAAAAGCAACACATTTTTATCATCAGTCTCTGTGTATTATTGCTCTTTTGTACGTAGGTGGGAAACCCTTGGTGATATTACTGTGCTTCCGAAAACATGCTTTAAGGATCCACTGTGGGAATCGGTTAGAGAGGATCTTTGGCCACTAATTGCCAAGTCTCTTGGGGCACAACGCCTTGCACGCCAAGTAAGTTATGGCTGAACTGTCAAGAGTTAGATGGTAGGAAAATGATTGTAAAGAATACTTGCCATATGATTTGTATCTTTTTTTGTGTAATCAAATGGAAAATGTCACTTGGTATAAACCTACTTTATAGAATCTAGTTACATATACGGTCCTCCAGTCTTTAAAGACTTGCTGAAGTAAGGTAGTTCTTACCTAGTAACCAGTAACGTGTTTCATAGCATATCATGTTCAAAAAATTTCTTGAGGATGCTTCTTTCAACTGAACCCATCTCATCTTGTTCACAGGGTAAAATTGCACCAAATGGCACAAGAGATAGCACACTAGAACTTCTTGTGGGCAATAACGGGTGGTTGACACACCATGAAAATGGCATCTGTTACTCGCTTGATGCAACAAAATGCATGTTTTCTTCTGGTAATCGCTCTGAGAAGCTTCGCATGGGGAAGCTTGATTGTAGGGATGAAGTGGTGGTGGACTTGTTTGCTGGGATTGGATACTTTGTTCTCCCATTTCTTGTGAAGTATGTTATATACGATAGCCCTTGGTCAACTGCTAAATGTTGAGTGATTTTACAAAAGAATTGTTCCCTTTTATGATAGGGCTAATGCCAAGCTAGTTTATGCGTGTGAATGGAATCCACATGCTCTGGAGGCTCTTCGACGTAATGTCATGGACAACCATGTGGCAGATCGATGTATTATACTTGAAGGAGATAACCGTATGACAGCACCTAAAGTAATATTGGTTCCAAATTTTACTTGTTAATCTACCTGCACTAGGATGGCTGCTGACCATTTACTTATTTGACTGGTGTTAGGGGATTGCTGACCGTGTTTGTCTTGGGTTGTTGCCCTCAAGTGAATGTAGCTGGGACACTGCTGTGAGGGCTTTAAGGTAAACCTCCCCAGAGTTCTTCAGATTTAGCCAATGTTATATAGAGACACGCCTAGCTCAGGTGTACCAAGCTTGACTTGTCCACTTCTAGTGGCATCTTGATTTGTTTTTTATGAATGTAAGATTGCGTGAGCTTTTGCAAGGTGAGCTCAAGCCATATCATGTTCAACTTCACAATAGTTGTAAACTTTGAAGAAAGGAAAATAAACAATTTGAATAGCTCTATGATTTTTGAATAAAAAATTCTTAACCCACCAGTTCCCTGCAGCCTATCAGCATCCCACTGGTGACCACTAGTTCTTCTTGTAAGTGCATCTTTGTAACCCCTAAAACATGAATATAGGCTGGCATTTTATCTGAGCAGTGCTGCCATGCTATCTGAAAAACTATATTATGTCGTTAGTAGTGACAGTTGGTAGTTGCAAGCTAGGCCATCTTTAGTTAGGTTGTTTGTCAATTGGCTCTCTGGAAGTGCCTGCGCGGTGGTTCTTTCAGGGTGCCTAAACGTCAACATGCAGAGCTAGTGGTGCTAGTGGTATTTTTGATGGGACAATGCCACATTTCTGAAGTTCTCTTAGGCTCTAATTTGGAATGAAATATACAGAATAAAGTAGTAGTATAACTATGCCCAAAAAACAGATCTTTTGTACATTAGACATGATATTGGAAAAAATACAGGGCACTAAAAGCAACTGAATATGCTTTAAACCACATGGTTACTTCATCTTGGAAATTGGAACACTGCATTTGTTAGTTAGGGAGGCTTGTCGATGTGCTGGACGCACGACGGAACGAACATATAAAGTTCTGACTCTTGTGTTACTTTACGTAGGGCTGAAGGTGGCATGTTGCACATACATGGGAATGTCAACGACTCGGATGAGACACTCTGGTTAGACAATGCTGTTGAGTCCATCAGTAACATTGCCAAAACACATGGTACGGTTTGCCTTTTATACACAGAATTGTGAAGCATTTGGCAAGGGTTAAATTATCATCATATTCTACTGCTTGTCATTTTGTCTCAGGACTGTCTTGGAACATCACGGTGGAGCATGTCGAACGCGTAAAATGGTACGGGCCGCATATTCGTCATCTCGTGGTTGATGTCAAATGCCGGCTGACCTAACAAAGCGAAAGACTTGTTCAAAATCCATGTACTGTAAGGTTGTGGTGTATGACAATTTTGCTCATTCCATTCTCTGGTTAAACCAGAGAAATAAACTATCTGTTGTTACTTCAGAAGGAAGTTTGTTCAGACTTTCTCAATAGCAAAGTATTTCTGAACATTTAAAATCTCATAGCTAGACTGGCAGTATCATACAAAATATTTCCTGCCATCTTATTGGCTGTGCCTGTTCTCCAGTCTTTTTGTGAACGTGTCTGAAGGTAAGATGCCATAAATTTGTGGTATTTGCTATAAATTTGGCATTTGTTTAAAATATATACTCTGAAAGCGAAAGCCACATCATGTGTTGCTCCCATGCCTGATAGAGATTTGATACCTCCAATGTCACATTCGACTAAACCAATAATAAATCCTGCTCGGAAATGTAATGGTCTAGAAACGAATTTAACAGGACAATGAGGTGGAAAAATGCTCTTTTTATTATGTGTAGTTGGAGAAACAACTTACAAAAGGGAGGGCATCAAATTACTACAGCAACACCATACACGAACAAAGGCAAGAAAATATACACAATCATCTCAACAATGCAAAAGCTGCGTCCAGTCCAGAGTAAACCTTTATCCGTTGACTACGCAAGTGAGAATCGACTACCATCCATGCAAAAAAAAAGGAGGAAAACAGTTACTAATAATGTAATGGTACATCATTTTCTACAGGGAAACGGACTACTTAAGCTTCATAGGCTGCTGGATCCCTCCTCTCATCATAGCGCAAAATTCCTCATAGTTAATCCTCCCGTCCTGTAATACCCAAAACAACCATTGTCATGGAAGGAAATCGTAATGTGGCATGAAAAAAGCGATTACTTGGGAAAGAAACATACATTGTCTGTGTCAACTTCTGATATAATATCCTTTATGGTACTGGTATCGCCCATTTCATGATCGATTAAAGCTGATTCCAGTTCATCTCTTGTGATGAAACTGCATAAAATTGAGGTAATTCATAGTCAAATCAACCATGGGGAGTTTGATGCGCAGATGGAATTGTACAACTATGCCTTTTCCGAATGATGGTACTAGACTAGTGAGCATAGACATTATAAAATGTGAACCTGTGATCATAATCATATTTGGCGGACTGCCGTTGTGAAAACCTAATACTGTGACTTGTGACATCATTTTCTTGAAGTGACCGTTCAGAATACTCACCCACTGTTGTCTTTGTCAAAATACTGGAATGCCTTGAACAAATGCTCATCTCTTTCAAGCTTGTGTCTATGCATTGTGGCTGTGATAAATTCAACATAGTCGATGGATCCATTGCCGTCCACATCAGCCTGTAATGGATCAGAAGGTCAGCATAGAAGGTCAATAAATCATGGTTCAGAAAAATACTGTAACGGTCCAGGATTGGTGCCATACAGCTTCCATCAACTGCTTTACTTCAGCTTCTGACAGCTTTGATCCAAGCTTGGCTAATCCTGCTTTGAGTTCTTCGTATGTGATGGTCCCGCTGTTGTCTGTGTCCATGTTTGTGAACATTTGCTTCAGGCCCTTGATCTCTTCCTCATTAAGGTTTGAAGCAATAACCTGCATATACATTGCCTGTAAGCATGAGAGAAGAAAAGGCAACCAAATTATCAGTATGACAATAATCACCTTCAGAGCCATCTTTTTCAGCTTGTTCATTGCTCTGAATTGCTTCATCCTAGAAAGAACAGCACTGTCAATAGGTTTATCAGATGCTTCTCCTTCTCTGAGCCATGGATGTTCTGATAACATAGAAAACATCATTTTTTTTTTTGCAAATAGGACTCAAATTTGGAGTTTAACGTATGGTCAAGACTCAAGAAGCTTACGAAGAACTTGCGCTGAAGTAATTCTTTTCTTTGGATCTTGTGTCAACATCTTTCTAACAAGGTCTTTAGCACTCTCGGATATTGATGGCCATGGTTGACTCTCAAAGTCAATCTCCCCATGAAGAATAGCATCAAATATTCCCTTTTCAGTTTCTAGAAAGCAAAACAGAAAATGAATAACAATCAAATAATGCACCACTGCTTAATTGCATACATGGATTTATGAACTGGAAGTAATGGTATAAGCAAATGTATGTACCAGCCCAGAATGGAGGAACACCACTGAGAAGAATGTACAGAATAACACCTGCACTCCATACATCAATCTCTTTACCATAATTTCGCCTAAGGACTTCAGGAGCAACATAATAAGCACTTCCAACAATGTCCCTATACATTTTTCCTGATATTTGAAGGAAGTTAATATACATGAATAACAGGTTATATCGTATGCAAAATTAGGGTTCAAATAGTAATAACGACAGAAATGTTGGAAACTCGGGATATTGTAATATTGATAATAAAAAAATCAATATATAGTTTGTTACATTAAATTTTATTTGGTTAATGAATCAAACAAAAAAAAATCAAATTAATGGAAGGCTGGTGCTTGCATTTTAAAAAGAACATAATAAACTATCAAGATAAAAATTATGTAACCGTAAAATAAATCATGACAGCATTTTGTATTCAGTGTAGGACATGCAGACTGGCAGTGATGAAAATGTACAAGGAAAAAAGAGAACATAGGAAGTTAGGAACTGTCTGCCTCCATCACCTCCTCACCACCACCACCACCATAACTCTACCAAAGAAACGTCATTATTTGGTATACTAGTCATGTGGAAGAGCTCCCATGCTCTCCCCACATCTGAGAAGCAGGAAGCTTAAAGCACATTTGAGGCACTATTTGCAACTACCCAACACCAGCTACCAGCATCTGCAACCCCGCCACCAAAATATAATACTTTAAATTTGTTCAAATTAGTTTTCAGGTAGCATAAAAGCTCTAATATATTTGTCATGGTGCACAATAATCATATACCTCCCCAAAAGTAACAGCCAGTGACAAGAGTTTGCTATCACTTAACATCCGATTTGCAACTTTCTACTAATTGGAGTCAACAACAAATCAATGGTCAAGCAGTCTTATCCTCAGTGGCTAGGGACGACTTTCTCCTATGAGTTACTACAACAGATGGTGCTCGCTACATCATCCTCCATACCTTTAAAGAATGATATACCTTGGTATTGCACCATGACGGTATAATGCCCTTTAATATTTCCTGGGCATGGCGCTAATAATTTCATCTTACCAATAAATGTTGTGGAACCATGGCATTTATAGAAACAGATGTCTCAATTATCATACAAAGATGCAGACATTAGACTGCAGGATATAAGGATCAACATTGTGTTGTAACAACCATCCCAAAAACAGCAAATTAGCAGGCTCTGTGAATCCTAGGTAGGTTTATGAGTATGGGCAACTTAGCATTATGGTATGATTCAAGTCATAAAACTCTGGCCCATAGCATACCGAAACAGGTGCATTCTCCGTAATTTGGAATAAATAGAACGAAAAGTTTTGAAAACTCAAAATATGGCCAAGTATGAAATTCTAGCCGTAGCAATATAGCCTGTACAGCAGAAGGTGTAATTCTCAAGCATATGCATCTTATATATTATTCATATTACCTTCTTCAATGAATACTGAGAGCCCAAAATCGGTGGCCTTGAGCATTGCATTCTCTTCCTTGGTTGCAAGTAAGAAGTTCTCTGGTTTCAAATCACGATGCATCACTCCCATAAAATGGCAGATGTTGACAACATTCACCACTGCCCTGCAGATGGTAGCAGCCGCACGCTCTGAGTAGTGCCCCTTGGCAATGATCCGATCAAACAGCTCCCCACCAGCACAGAGCTCCATAACAACATGGACATTGCTCTTGTCCTCATATGCTCCCCGAAACTCGACTATGTTTTGTTGTCCGGATAGGTGCTGCATGATCTGGATCTCCCGGCGAATGTCCTCCTTGTCTGCCTTGCTCACAAGCTTGCGCTTAGAGATGGATTTGCAAGCATACTGCTTACCAGTAGCGATCTCTGTACACAGGTATGTCACCCCAAACTGTCCCCTTCCAAGTTCCTTTCC
This sequence comes from Oryza meyeriana var. granulata, assembly GCA_003991445.1. Classification (NCBI taxonomy): domain Eukaryota; kingdom Viridiplantae; phylum Streptophyta; class Magnoliopsida; order Poales; family Poaceae; genus Oryza; species Oryza meyeriana. The sequence continues at coordinate 15,921 of RYFJ01002490.1, forward strand.
AAGGGAGTAAACCGAGCGCACATCTTCATACAGCTTTCCAAGAATTGTGTCTGGGGTGGGCTTCGGTGCGGCAACCACAGGTGGGACTACCGGAGGATTCATTGCTGGTGGTGTGTATCTCACCTCAGCTGGCGGTGGTGGCTGAGGATGGTTATAGCTAGGAGGTGTTTGAGCAGGCTTTGTCTGGTGAGAATATCCATAACCGTTGGCTCCTCCTCGACCAGAATCTGGAGACGTAGCTCTGCTGCAACACTGCCCCATTTTTTGTCAAATTCTCCCTAGCAGTTGTAAGTTTGCAATATTGTTACTGACCAAACGAGATCAACCCTGCAAGCAGAACCCAAGAAGGAGCACTTTATGTCAGAACTAAGTGAACCGATTAACAAAGATTCGCACTTAATCAAAGTACTTGTGTGAAAAATAAGGGAAACCAACAACAAAGGTTTATCCTGAACCAATTATGGGCTTCTCCCCTTTATCATCTAGGAATCCACAAACTCATAACTCAGCAGACCAAACGAAAAGGAAAAGGGATCCAATACTGGATCTACAAGCAAACCAAACAGTAAATTCAACACAGAACATCAGAAGAGGGAAAGGAAGCAACGCAGAAAAAGAAAAGAAATGCCTTTGACAGAATGTTGACCTCAATCTACTCTTAATCCAGCCCAGGATCGCATGAATTGAGGGATAAGGTAGATGGCCTGTCCCTTTGGTGACACTGGAAGCAATCAGAGGAGATAAGACCACAAGGGTACAAGCAAATTGGGTAAAAGGAGACAAATAAAGCAGCATCTGAAAGCAACGGGACTAGCAAGGCACCCAGGGGCAAAAGAGAGAAGAGGGAGCTAAAGCACTCACGATTGCTATCATCCGTAAAAATGGATCCTTTACACCGATTCAGACAAGAGGAAGCGATAAAACAAGGTATAGTGAACTCTAAGCTTCTTCCTCTCATAAAGAAAAACTCTAAATTCACTGATTACTTGCTCTGTAAAAATCACTATCTGTATCAGAAATCTACTGATCCAAGAACATAAGCATGAAACTGCTAAAACTATAATTGTAACTACAGAATTAGAGCACTTGTGACATGTGAGCTCCAGTAGCCTTTCACCACTCCAGATCCAAAGGGCGAAGATTTCCACAGTTAGATCAAAATCTCAATCACTCGCCAAAAGAACACAAGATTAACTCCTAATCTTTCACAGGAACAACGACCAAGAAACCAAGAACCGAAACAGAGACGCGTACCGGCGGCGAGCAAGATCCCGGAGCCGGAAAGGAGGCGCCTTTCCCAACCGATCCAAGAGCACAGCCAGGCAGCCACCCGCAGCAGCAGCAAGGGAGTTGAGGCGAGGGTCTCGAGCTACAAGGCGCAAGAAGAACCCCGCGTGTTTACGGAATCAAATCTCGGGGGAAGGGCAGCTCGGCGCGGCGACCGCGTGGGGGGTGGATTTGGAGTTGGAGGCGGTGATGCCCACCGCAACTAGGGCGCGCCCTCTCTCCCTCTCTCCTCGATCGTGACAGCGACTAATGGTGCAGCACACGGCGCACGAATTGGAGACGAAGCGAGGAAAACATCAAGAGGAAAAGTTGGTGAGGAGAAAGATTAAAAGGGAGGAGAGAAATACGCGCAGCTGCAGCTGGTTAGTTGAGAAAGAAGAGGAAAGCTTGCAGTTTTGAAGCTGCAGCTATGGTTGTGCGTTTTGCAGTTTTGGTCCTTTTGGAGATGGAATGGAGTGGCAGTTTTCCATAAAAGCCCCACTAGTTACATGAGTACTATGGAAACTAATTTTCAATTTTAGAATTTAATTATAGAATTATTTTATGATTTTATCTTTTTTTTTCAAAACACAATACAAACTAAGCGCTTATATATACGCGTGTACACTTATCCTATCCAACACCCACGCCAAGTCTAGAGCTTGAAACTAGATGGGTAGAACCTAACCAGCTGAGCAACCCTCAGTTCACGGTTTTAGTTTACTTTTGGTGTCTGGCTTTTTTAAGTTGCCGTAAGAAGACAAGTAAATAAAATTATTTTTAGAAATCAACATTTAAAACTCAAGATCGCTTGGAGTATATTAAAAAGGAAACAAATGCAGCCAAATACAACAAATATAGGAGTATATTGTTGTGAACGACACTGCAGACTACATTAAATATATATTGTTATATGCATAGTACTCCCTCCATCCCAAAAGGCAACTGTACTATTTAAAAGACATTAGTAGAGAGAAAAATGACTTAGATGCCTCTTATTAAATGAGAGGAGGTGAGAAGTGGAAGGATGGTTAGGGGTAATATGGGAAGAAATTTGAATGAGTGGTAATAGATGAAAGAAATAGTACTCTATAATTGTATTTTTTTTACAAATTCTAAATGTTATAATTGCATTCTTTTTGAGAGGAGAAAGTACTACTCCTATGTATTGTATAAATGATAATTTGTTTTTTCAAACAGGAACCGAAATTCCCTATTGAAAGCCATTGGATGCCGCCTAGAAAGGTGAATAGGCCTTCCTAAAATTTCTTGCACTACAGTGGTTAAATTCAACAGGGCTGAACTTCCAACCAAAAGGCAGTAACTTTCGACCAGAGCTATCGGCCAAACCGAGAGGGCTAGCCAAAACTTCTGGTCAGCTTTCCAACCAAAAGGCAATAACTTTCGACCAGAGCTATCGGCCAAATCGAGAGGGCTAGCCAAAACTTCTGGTCAGCTGTCTGTTGCTCTCCTAGGCAATACACAGCATAATCAAATAGCAAAATATAGAACCCTAAACAAAACAGTGAGGTAATGTATACAAACAACTCAATATAGAAACATATCATAAGAGCAGAAAAAAAACAAGAGAGTAAATCACAAAGAAGACAAATAAAGTGAAGAACAAACGATTTTTACCTGAAATTTAGATCACAAAGATCCTATGTCTGTTAAAGAACTCCTAAGAGCCGGGTCTCGATTAACCCCTTGCCTCACCAAACAACCACGAAGATCAATTCGGTTCTCACTCAAAGTTACCTATTTTCCTTTCGGAGGTGAGGTCTACCCTCACAAACTTGCCCGGGTCAATCCACAGCTTTAGGATACTCGTGGACGACATCTAACCGTCTAGGAGGTTACCCTTCAAGAGTAATAAGCTCCAAACAACAGCACGATGTAACAAGCTCCAAACAGTAGCACGATGTCGATCCCTAAGTGCTTAAGGAACTCCTAGCTCTCTCTCAAGTGTAATCCCTCACTAATCACCTAGATCAACCCTTAAACTACTATGGGAGCTCAAGAACTAGGTGGAAAGAGGTTTGGAACCGTGAGAGAGCCCTAGAGATGTAAAAACGAAAGTAGAATAATTAACCTTGCCCTGGAGGGGATGGAGGGGTTAAATACCCATATCCTTACGTCATGTAGCTGTTACTTATAGAACCAGGGCCCAGAAGTTCCAACCCAAAAGCTAGGAACTTTCGACCCACACTTAGCACCAGACAAAGAGGACAGGTCAGAACTTCCGACCCAAATGACCGGAACTTCCGACCACCCTGACAGGAAACCCCTAAAACCCGTGTAAGTGTTGTGCAACGATGTCTCTCTTCTAGACAAGATATGGACCTGAGCACTTGGTGATACAAAAGCCATTATTTGGAACCCTCTTGATAGTATGGCTTGCCTAGACTCAAATTCAAAAATATGAGAGAAAATTAAAACAAGCGTCTAGTCTTCTCGTTGCATTGCATCGTGTTTGTAGGGGTCTCCATGTATCACCCTAAGCAATCTGGGACTAATCTTTACACGTAACTCAATAGAATCATTAGTGCCTTAACTATTTTGTCATTAATCAATCAAAACCCATAGAGGGAAGCTAGATACACTTTCACCCTATCATCATATATGGATAATTATAATACAAATTATCTTTGTTAGGCAATTCTCGATGCAGGTTTCATAGAAGTTTTTATCAGATGTCACATAGGCTAAACTCAAAAATTTTACAACAAGAAGTATGAAATGACCTAGTATACACACACTTGTCTATGCCTTAGAAACCAAATGAATCCTACCGTGACCGAATAATTTTACCCTATACCTTGAAAATAAAGACAAAACCCTAATATTACCTAATCGTTTTATAACACAATTCAACAATTAAATGCTATGGCTCATCAAACCACGAAATAAAATTACACATTGAAGCCTTTGTTTCATTTATTAATCTAAATCTTTTTAGATAATATAACATTTTTAAAGACCGTAAAATGAAACTCCCACTATAAATGGCTTTATTAATTGTCTAGGCACGATTTCCATGTCTTGCGGCCTCGCCATTTTTTTTTCAAGACAGAGAACAGGCCTACATGTCCAGTCATTTCATTTTGATGTTGTTTTTTTCTCAATTCCACGCGCTTTTGGAGTTTGCAGTTCAGAGTCCTAGATTATTTTCCCGACAAACAGTGGTTTAAGCAGAAAATAATTAATTTGCTTCGGTGGCAATTGTCATCTTTGATGGCACTGTCTGCAACTAAACTATTACTTAATTCTAACTACTAACACCATGTTAGTAGTTGACTAGGCGTCTAGTGAGGATATGGTTTAGTTGAAGGCTTAACTGTTTTTTCACTGAATATTCCAGCTGACTTGAAAGATATGAGAATGTTTTGGTTCCATTAAGTAGAGGTCAAAAAATATCTAAAGAATTTTCTCTTTCTTTTTCTTGTGCGGAAAGGTACACGTAAAAGAAGATTTGCTTCTCTGTTTATACGTGTGCTAGGATGCATCCATGTGGGTGTGTACACATGAGTATGGTGTGAGCCCAGTTTGTACTCGAAAAGAATAGCATCTTACCAGATTAAATATACATTTAACGGAACATCTTGTTTATTGGTTTTCTCTAAGAATTTTTGTTATACACGTTTACTCCCTTATGCCAAACTTGTCACAGGCGACTTATACGTAGGTTCGACTGTGTAATCAGAGAAGGGGTGTCCATGAAAACAGTTTTTTATAATGACCATTGCTGGTTTAATATATTGATAAAATCTAATAAATTATAATATTATAAGAATTATTTTCAAGACAATCCACACACGTATGCATCCTAAGAATTTTAAAATGTCAATACTTAAAGCTTAAAAACTTTGATGGAATAAATATCCAAAATGAACTACAGTTGTACCCAGAAAGTATAAAAAAAGGACTTTGGTCCTGTTTAAAACAGATTATTGATATGGATCATCTAGTTAATTATAAGGATAAATTAAATATTTTAAGAAATAAACTTCGTAAATAGTTTAAAATAAATGATTTAAGTAATGCAGTAGAATTTTTTTTTGAGAAACTTATTTTTAAAAGCTTAGATTAAATAATCCGTTTAAATAATTCGATGAAAAATATGAAAAAACCATGGCCATGTCAACGACGTTGAAGGAAAATGCTTGACGCAGAATATTTTTTTAAAATACGAATGCATGTTCTACTGCAAATGATTACGCGAAATCATTTCCATCAATCTACGTCAACTAGCCTCGATCTATACAGTTAAACTAAACAAAAAGCACATTTATATAAATGTAGCAATGCAATAATATTTACATTTTTCCTTAGAAATAATATTTTTGGATTCATGTTCGAAAGTATTTGCTTATGATTATGATTTTATAGCTGTAAGTGAAATGATGTAAGAGAAATCTACGGTCAAAACTTGTTTTTAAATGATTAAAATATGTCATATATTTTTGAATGGAGGGAGTAAGATCTTGGGGGAGTTTACAAAATGCAAAACAGAATGCTTGTGCCTAAGGGTACCATGATGGTTAGCTCCTGCTGTATCTATTCCTTAAAAATAAAGTAGCGCTGGTGACGGTAGTGAGTTACATTCCTCACAAATGCACCCCTGTATGTATTTAACATTGCACACTAGACCTTCGGTATTATATGCAATTTGCTTGGGGCGGTTGCGTTCATATCCCTGTTTACAAAGTAGGGGTAAATTAAATTATAATTGGAGTTGAAAACAGGGTTAACCAAAAAAAAAAAACCCTATTTGCTTCTGGCCTTGTAATCGAGTAACATTGACCGGTTGTAACTTGTAATCAGAGTCCTATACAATGGAAAGGTTCACATAACTGGATATTTTCTTTCGCTACTTTCGATATTGTAAACACCGTCAATCTTTTAAAAAAACATGTTAGAGGAAAAATCACATTTTTCTTGCGGCGGTAAAAATTAATTCACGTTATTGCTGCATATGTATCGCATTATTTTCAGCTTATTCAATAGACTATTGCTTTGTATGTATTATTTGTCCCATGAAATACAATTTCTAAAAAAAATGCCCTTCAACTTGATTGGGTAGATTACTTATTTTAAGTTATTTAGTCCATCTCAAAATATAACTACATTTAGTGTTCAAAATTTGTTCAAAAAATAGCTACCTTCCGCATACTTTCTCATCTCAACCAATAACATTAATCTCTTATTTAATTTCTATATCTATTTACTCATCTTAACCGATTACAACTGTTTCTTATTTTATTTTACATTTCTCCTCAATAACCATGCTCAATTCTAAAAGTATGTATATTTTATTTTAAAATATAGTACAAACTTAGATACTCATATATACATGCTCACACTCAATTCAATGAATACACACATGCGCACCCTAACTATGAGCATCTTTGAGAGACCGTACCCATGTATCTTGAGATTGACAAAGTCATCACAGACACCTCACTATCGACGTATACATCGTCTATCACTAACCGTAAATATGGGCACCGTGTCAAATCATTATATTTTATGATGAAGTTAGGATAGAGGGAGTGTTTTTAAAGTTTATTTTTTTAAAATATTTAATTTATTTTTATAATAAATAAACAATCTTTAATAATAATTTAGTGAATATTCTGTTTCAAACATTAGGTCGGCTGGTTGTAGCAGTACACACAAAATGCCCTAAAGAAAGCAAAGCAAAGTTCCTAGCTAGGTGGAGGGGTTAGGGCGGTCGGGCGAGGTGGCGAAGGAGACAAAAGGCCATGATTTGGACGCCCGGTTAAGCGCACATGACGCACACGTTGTTATAGTCGTGGCACACACTCTCACGATGGGCCCACTCTGCAGTGATATATACTAGTGCAGTTTGTCATCTTCGCCCACCCACACATGGCATGAGATATTTTCCCCAATCCAACGAACTCACCTTAATTAATTGATTATTGATTAGTTCGTTAATTTAGCTAAATGTCTACGTAACCACTACGTTGTCCTGTTTAGCTTTGGCGATTAATTACGCGCTTTGATTCCTGTTGATGTGACGATGATGCTTTAGCACACGTCTAAACGAGATTATACACAGGAAAATGTGAGGCAGTCGTATAAGTAAGAAGTTGAACTTTAGATCAGATGGGCATGATCCACCACAAGGACACTAATCAAGTGAGTAAGCTTAGTTCACTACTGTGTTTAAATATGTTTGCCTATTAGGAAATCAAGATCTAAGATTTGTGTGTGTGTGTGTCTGGGGGTATGAAAAGAGCTTTGTCATAACCAAACACTGCAAACCAAGTTAGCAATAAACAACGTGGTGCTAAATGTGTTTGTTTCGACCCGAACACGATGCAATCAACACACAGCCAGCCCCGCGCGCGTGCATATTACTCCCTTCCACTTTTGTTTGAACATCGTTAATTTAAAAATAAACTAACCAGCGTTATATATTAGCAAATGGAGGAAGTATTTGACTTGATATATCGTCTAATTTAGCCCCTAAGCAAGCATTGTCCACGTCACGTACACCTCTAGTCTTGTTTAATTATATATGTATATCAGCACCCAATTCTATCCAACGTAAAGCATAACCAACGGCAGCCAAAATGGATCACACTCATAAAATCTTGGTCTCTAAACAAAAATTAGTCTCCAACACTATCCTTAAATATATTTAAAAAAATTAAAATCTCATTCTTGTTCCTTCTCGCTCTTTACAAGTCCAAAGACCTCGAGCTTCCAATTTCTACGTGGGAGGTGAGATAGAGCAACACATGACGGACGAAGAGATCGTGCGGGGTTGCGAGGGAGTAATTTTATTTATTATTGGAAGTCAATTTTTAGATATTTATTTGAAAGAAAAATCTATTCACACCTCGTAATTAAATCAAAAACAGAATTTTGGAATGGATTTTCAGACATTTTTTTTTGCCAAAATGCGTTCCTGGCGGCGCAATTTGGTGCCCAAGATTGGGGCCGATGCCCGAATCTATCATCCAAAGGTGAATTGGCGAACACGCACGTCGTCCAAGGCAAATAATATAATGTACGTAGACTACTACTGTAGAATATATACCGTATTTTTTTTCTAGGAAAACAACGTAGCGCACCATCTAGCATGATGAATCAATATTCTAGTAGTCACTACTACTAGTCTAATTTCTCTTTGGGCCAGCGTAGAAAGGGGCTAATGGGCTCGGCCCGATTCCATACAGGCTCGGCGCTTCTGCTTTCGCTACGGGATTTACATAATCTACTCAGTAGTCTCCTAAACTCGGTGGTGTGTGATTGGAATGAATGAGATGAAAAGAGGAGATAAGGGAGAAGGGGAAGAGAAGAAAGGAAGTAGAAAGAAGATGAGTTGGTGCAAGCAAAGAGGATATTTCACCCTGTGACGCTAGCGAAAGTGGTACCGTAATTACCACGCTAGCCCGTTTAACATGGCAAGCTGATCCACGTCAGACCGCTAACATATTGCATGGCGCTAGGGGCCTGGCGTCTACTGTCATGCCACATACGCTGACGTGGTAGTTCTTTTTGGCCACGTTAGGCGGTCTAGCGTGACAAAAAAAATTCATTTCTGAAAATAAGTCTCGAGCAGGTTTTTTTAAAAATAATTAATAAAATAGATTAAATAATAAAAAAATAATCCTACAACTGAGAGAGACGTCAGCAAGTTGTCCCTCCCCCCTCCCCCCTAATGAGAGGAGGAACATAGGAATTCTACAAGTGTATCATATAGGAAATAATCCTATAAAACTCAAGGATTGATTCCTACCAATTTCTTTGAAATTTCTATAAAATATGTTATTCTAGAGAAATTTTGGAGGAAACTAAACAACAAAGCTCACAACTCACAGGAACTAGCTACCGAGAAGCTAGCCAACTGACGGTGAAATAACAAGTCGTTGAAGCATGGAAAGGAGGTTGTTCTTTAGGCTTCAATCTTTCATTAAGTTAGAAACGAAATTGGGCAGAATTGAAGTATGGAATGTTGAGCAAACCTTACCGCAAGCTAGCGAATTCACCAATTCAATCAGAACCTGACACGTATTTTCCTCTGCTGAGGTAACTTGAAAATTTACTGGCATGTCTGACACAGTACATTGAGGTCTATTAAATTTTGTTTCACTTCTCCTAAGCGCAATGTCGACACCAGATCATGCTTCCCGCGGAACGCGAGACACCAGGATATTTTTTTTATCCATCGTCAGTTCCCATTTTATTCCAACACCAGATCGCATCGCTGCCTATCCCGTTTCGTTATGATATAGTGTTCGATTACGTTTCCATTCAGCGTATGATTTTCTTCCGTGGTTTTTATTCTTCTTAGGAGTGAAGCAATTTCTACTGTTGGAGTGAAACAAGCTCGATGCAATAGCTATCCACGGGAGCCAACCTCATGATCTATTATATCCAAATATTACAGGGACTCTTTCTATATCTGTCGATAATTTTTTTTCAAAAATATGTTAAATGTAAATACAACATAGTTATAGTGTAATTATATTATAAGTTACATGTAACTATAATATAATTTGTATGCAACTTCCAAAAACTCCATAGTAGGGCACTGCTTTCGTGAAGCGGAGGTCGCAGGATCAAATCCCTTCACTCGTGCATGCGCTGTAATTTTTTTCCTTCCCCGCTTGCATAAAATGGAAGCAAATCTAATGGTCCAAAATTACCTAAAAGTTACATATAACTTATATTATAATTACATGTAATTTATACTATAATCACACTATATTTATATTTTGTACGATCATAAATAATCTTTCTCATCCCAAAAGTTAGCCAACGAGGATCCACAACCAATCTAAGACTATTCAACGTATTTGATAAATTTTTAAGAGAAAATTTATCGATAAATGTATAGAAAATCGAATATTACACATGCAAGGGGTCGCGATCCCGAACGAGTCAGTCATGCAAACACCAATTCCTCCATGCTTATTTTATTTTACTGAACCGTTTAAAAAGCATTTTATTTTAGTGGTTTATCTCCTAGAAAATTTTCTTCTACAGTGGCTACTCTTTTAATATGAAACAAATGTATTTTTGTTTATTAGTATTATCAATTACTAGCAAAATATTTGTGCATTACAATGGATTAATAATATCACATGACCTAAGATAAATAAACTTATAGTTACAAACCTAGTAGTCTGTACAACGTAATTCTTATTTCAAGGTGATATCAATGTTTTCTTTGTAATCATCCATGTGAGTGGATTTAGAGTCTCAAATAATCACGTTCTAACTAAGTAGAGTGAATGTCTTCATTGCTATAAGCTTTGATTTGGTGGTAAGTACCTCGATCAATCCAGTGGCCTTTTGCCAACACAGTCACGGTTGTTCCTTTGGCTTCGCCTGTGCTAACACACAAATATTTTGCTACTTATCTAAACCAAATAAATAAAATTTTTAAAAATATAGCGGTAACTATGAGTCCCGCAACTGATTTTTTTCTACTACCTATTTTACCCCTCAGACCCCTCTGCGTGCTTTTCTCTTTTCCTTTTTCTCCACACAACTTACCCTTTTGATCCCTCTCCACATAGCATTTAGAAAAAATATCTAACACCCTAAAGAACCTGAGTTTGTTTATTTAGATAATGAATAAAATATGGCATTTGCTTCAATATAAGGTATAACCACTTATTACATAGTTCTTGTCTCAAAACCAAACAAAACCGCATCTAATAAAGGATGAAGAGAAGACACATTAAAGAACCACCTTGCAACTTTGTAGAAGAGATATAACTTTGTGGAGGCCATGGTCTCGGGTATCTCGAGGAATACAATTATGGCCATTCGGACAAAGGGTAGGTCAGTCCCTACAATTAGAAATAGAGTAGGATTCGGCTTTATATCACCTTGCATGACAAGAAAAGGGATATAGTTCTAACCGGATACTCTATATACTGATAAGAAAAACCCTTGGTCGTATCCAACTAGGCTTCCTACTCTGTAACCCTTATCCCTCTAGTATATAAGGAGGGGTAGGAAGCCCCCTAGGGTAGATATCACAATCTTACCAGAGAAACCTTAAAGTTAATACGTCACAACTGGACGTAGGGTATTATCTTATCTCGAGGGCCTGAACCAGTATAAATTGTTTTGTGTTCCTTTACAATCTATCAAGTTTAGATCTCACGAGTAGCCACGTATTCTCATTACCAGTGTAAAACATCGATAGTTAGCGCGCCAGGTAGGGGCATCGGCGAGATCATCTTCGACAATCCTGATGGATCCAATCACTGGAGTCGACGGCATCAACTTCTTCCTCAGGAAAACAATCACCTTCGGGAGCCTCAACTTCGTCGCCGACGAATTCAGCAACCTCACCTGTTTGACTCAGATTCGATCCGATCGGCCAGGGACCAAGCCGACTCCACGCCGGTCAGCCTATGAAACGCTGCAGCGATCTTCGTCAACATGCGGCGGCGATCTCCAACATGCCTGAGTCTAGGTACAACTCTTTCTTTCGGTGTTCAACTTAGACTCGGTTTTGAGCCAACCGAGATCGGGCTAAGAGTGGAGGAGATCGTCAATCTCCCATTCGGACTCAGCAATGCCACTGATAACTTCAATCAGCATTTGACGCGGCAAACCCGATCCCCTAGAGTTTAACTCGGATACGGCTCAGAGCCGCTCGAGATTGGATCTAGGGAGGTTGGGGTCGTTATTACCCCCCTCAACTGTTCCGACTCTGACTCTTAGTCGGACAGCACCTTGGTGAGCTTTTCTCCACCACGTGAAGTTTTTATGGCGTCTAAAGGCTCAACTCCCACTTAGGAAGCAGGCCGACTACACGATTCACAAGAAGAGGAAGTTCGCCGACTACGTGAACAACAGGAGGAAGACGCAAGACGCATGCTGGCCGAGCGCGATGCTCGCAACGATAATCTGCGCAAGGCTGGGCGGACTGCTCAACAGCAAATCCTCCAAACCCGAGTCGGCGACCACGACGTTTTTGTAACTCCTCAACAGAACATTATGGCTGCTGCAACTCTGCTGGATACACTGCAGTTTAGATCTGATCACCAGGCCACTCCAACGATAGCAAGAATTAGAGCCATGATCACTACTGCTGCATGTCAGCAGCGTCTACAGTCGGGGTGACACTCTCATACCGTCCAACAGGGTGGCTTCTCCAACGGCGATCTCTTTTGCCTAAACGCGACGCCGAGCGGCCGGCTCTAGTCAGCCACACGCGGGGTCACGCCACATGTCACTTGGCAACCCCAATAACGACCGGCAGCACCGACATCAAGATGACCGTCGGGATAACCAGGATGTCCGAGGCCGACTACGACGTGATCTTCAGCAAGACATCAACGCACGACGCCGCGAACGCAAGAAAGATGACCGTCGCCGACTAGAAGACTAGAATGAGCGCTTCGGCCTCCACCATGAGCGGTTTTGCCGCCGTAGTCGGAGTCGAAGTCCTCACACAGATGAAGGTGTACCAGCCTTCACCCATGAGCTGCAACAAGTTGACTGGCTGTCAGGCTTCAAGCCGACTGGAATTGAAAAATACGATGGGAAGACCAACCCCGAGTCTTGGCTCACAGTTTACACTTTGGCAATCCGAGCAGCTGGAGGAAATCACAAGGCCATGGCTAACTACCTCTCGGTCGCTCTAGTCGACTTGGCGAGGACATGGCTAACAGGACTTCCTAAGAGATCAATTGGCTCCTGGGGAGGACTCCGGGAACGCTTCATAGCCAATTTCTAAAGAACCTACGAGAGGCCAGCATCCGAGTACGATTTATACCAGTGCCACCAGAGAAAAAATGAGTCTCTTCGGGACTTCATCGAGCGCTTTTCTGAAAAGAGGAACTCGATACCCAAGATCAAGGACGAGGTTGTCATCGCCGCCTTCTGCAAGGAAGTCAAAGACACCCCGTTCATCGCTAAGTTTACTCGAAAGCCTCCCAACTCTGTCAAGGCTTTGTTCGACATGGCAAACAAATACGCCGACTCGGCCGACGCTGTTGCCGAGGGGCTTCATGACAAAAAGGAACCCCGATAGAAGGAGCGGAAGGACACCGACGACTCAGCCTCGACTAAGGCTGGGAACCGTAAACGCAAGTCGGACAACCTCACTGTGGTAGTTGGTCGCAACCATCTCCGATCTCCTAGAACTGAAGATTATCAGAACAACAAGTGATATGCTTGGGGGCTCAAAAACTCAAATGCAAGGATGGCATCCCCACTCCCAACTCGGGCAATACCAAACAGCTAAGTCATTTTCTGATACATATTTCCTCCTTTATATAATATTCTCATCTAAATGGGCCAAGAGGCAACTCACTTCCCTATGATTTGACTCGGATACGGCTTAGTGCCAGTCGGGATCGGATCTAGGGGAATGAGATAATCAATTCTTCACTCGGCCTCGCTAATGCCACAGCCACTTACACCTAATAGGTGTACATACTACGTATTTTCTGTTTTTGTTCTTAATGATTGCAAAACTACTCGAGTAGCATAAATTCCGATCCGTGAAGCTTTATTCCATGAAAGACGAACTCAAGTCACCCAAAACATGTGTCTGGGAAAGAGCCATGAGCCAACTCCCGACGCTAGCGGGCTATGACTAGTCGGGCAGAGTGTTTAAATGTAAGGGGTCAACTACTCGGAGAAATTATATCAATAAGAGGAAGAACACATATTTACATCTATTGTAAAATAGATTAATTTTCTTCGGGTGATTGTTTTCTTCATCAGATGCTACTCATCCGATATGTTTATACTGCAGGGCCCAGTTCCAGATACGCGTAACAGGAATTCATGGCTACGAGTCGATCTCTTATGCTCAGGGGCTAGACCAGTCTGCCATGATACATTTGGAGTGCGACGCTTCAAGAATCACTCGGAATGCTCCATGTGGGCTACTGACCGATTACTTGTGCCAGTCGGGACACGGATGTCACCTCGACCTTGGTACGCCCCATGTGGGCTAATAACCGACCTCCGGCACCAGTCGGGGCTCGGATACCACTTATTCAGCTACAATTTTGCTAGGTTGGGTATGCCCCAAGAGGGTCTGTAGCGCCTCCCTCCTGGTACCCCCGTACGGTGATACCAGAGAGGAAGCGCCCCGCAGGAGATTGGCATGAACCAACTCCCACGGAACCGCGATGCCGATACCAGTCCCAGGAATCCAAGCTGGTACCCGCGGTCAACCGAGATGTACCACAGCAAATAACTAAATAGATAAATAGATATATTATACCTTTACAAGTTGCGGCCTTGGGCAAGCCTTGAGCAGCAACCAGCAAACAGAACCACAGCAGCGGAACGACAGCGCAGCAGAAACCCAATCCACAAGCAACGGCTTGGGACTAGGAAGGAAACCCTAATCTTCGCTTCAGCTTCACACTTCCTGAAGGAGGAGAGAAAAGGAATGGATTGAGTACTTACGTACTCAGCAAGTCACGGAAAATGTGAGTATGCAGGCTATCAAAGATAGGCTGGGGTTTATTTCGCAAACCATTTTAATTTGAAAACACTTTGAAACCTAAGTGTGGGTTGTCTCAAGGTGACTGGAAGGAGGCTCTCGCCTCGATCCTGTCGCGAATTGCTTTTCAACAACTCGAGCGGACGATTCAGATTTTATTTGATCTCAGTGGTTCTTCTACCGCCTGTCGGTTCACGACAGCTGTTCAGTGGATCTGCCCTCAAGCAGCTTCCACTGTATACTCATCTATTACCTTCTTTTCAATTTCGTCCACCCAGGACGTAATCTCATTTTTCACTTCTGTCCTATCCAGGACATCATTTTAGCTCATCTCATCTCAAGGGCTCCTTGAGCCATTCATAACTTATCTCATAACTCGTCTCGATGGCTTCCCAAGCCATCCTTAATCTCAACTCAAACTGCTTCCACTCAGGAAGCCTATTATATGATGCCACATGACATCCCGGGTCACACAGGCCCGTTTCAGACCACTCAGGTCATCCATCGACCACAAAGGCCGATTCTGGTAACGATTCCCATACCACAAATCACTTTTGTAAAGCCTTGGCAAACAAATCTACGCTAGAGGAATCACCTCACATTACCCGTAACCGTGGGCGCGGCTGTTCGAACAGTTTGGTATACCTTTGCAAAGGGTGCACGCTTTACCCACACGACGCGAGCTTACTCCCACACTGGCCAAGCGGGGAGGTTCGCGACAAGGCCTTTCCAAAGTGTCTCCAGGATTGCCTGAAGCCAACTGGACGGGTCCCAGACCAAGTACCGAGCGAGTCCCCGACTCCTCATACTCAGGATCCCGCGGGTGCATCTCATATTGCTACCCCGGCGACTCCACGTCCAAAGGCAACCAAGCCAACCCTGGGTCTACTAATTACTTGGCCAGGGGTGTCCCATATCACCCGTGTGGTCGCACTGTGAGATGCTCGGATGAAATTCCCCAAGGAATCGGTCCTTATATGCGAATACAAAGTGCCACCACACAGGCGATCACTTTGCACCGCGAATCTTTCGCAAATAGATTTTTGTTTCATAAAACTCGCCGACATCGCATGTCGGGTTTTCAAAACCATTTGGAAACCCAACTTTTCCCAGTTCGACAAACAATTGTGTTGTGAGTGGAACCATCGGTATCCATGCTCAGAGAGCACGGTCACCGAGGTACCATGAGATGGAGCGACAAGGAATAGAATACCAAGGTCCTACAGGGTTCATGCAACTATCGGGCAGGTCCGTCGGTTCGACACGCAAACCGAGGCCGATCAATTTAACGTGCACACTAGCAATGCAATTTTGCAAACAAAACATTTTAAATTTAGGAGCAATATGGTCAAGGAGTGACTTGCCTCAGACTTCGTCTTCAAATCTTCGCGAAAATCCGACTCCGACAAATTTCCGACGTGTCGAATACGCGCAAAACGACAGAAGAACACACAAAATCCTATAAATAATATACTATTATTAATAACTAATAGTGCCATGAGGTAGATCTCATTTTTAGAAAAATTTAGAGACTTGAATGGGCTCGATCGGAGTTATGGTTTGGAAGATATGCATTTTGGAAGTTTAAGGGATTTTTCTAGGAAAAAAAGAAATGATTTATTGGATTTGTGGAAAGAGGATTATTTTTGGAACAGTAGCTGACAGGTGGGGTCCATGGATAGTGGCAGTGGAGAGAGAAATAGGAGCTAGCCCACATGTCAGGACACAGAGAGAGAGAGAGAGAGGAGGAGTGCCGGATGGGTAACAGGAAGCGGCTGGGCATCGACGGCGCATGGCGGCCGAGGGGGATATGGCGGCCGAGAGCTCGCCGGCGAAAGGGGAATATGGGAATGGGATGAGGGGAGCACGGCGAGGATGATGGTCGGCTCGGATTTCTCAGATGGCGGCCGACGGCGGCCGGTGACGAGCAACAGGAACGGTGGAGAGAGAGAAGGATAGGGGCGGCGGCGGCGGAACGCCGGTGAGTGCCCGGGCAGGGTGTTTTGGGCTCGGTTTAGAGGCGGTGAGACGAGAGGAGGACGGAGAAGAGGGAAGTCGGCTTCTACCTGGCACAGCGGCGAGATCCCGAGCAGCGTAGCGGGGAGGCGGCGGCCGAAATTGGGCGTTTCCGCCTCAGTGGTTCTCTGGCACCGGTGAGGGGCTTGGGGAGGTCATGGAACTCCGGGGGATCCAATGGTGGTGTCGGCTTGGACGATTGGACTCGGGAGTGGTGGTATTTGGGCGGGTCCGAGCGGCGCTAATGGTGGCGGAGAGGGAAGCTCGGGTTTTTCGAGGTAATGGAGCGGCGGGGCTGGGATTTTATAGGCGCGGCGTGGCGCTAGGTGACGATGGACAGAGGTGTGGAGGCGAGATTTTTCTTCTCGGGATAAGGTTGGAGCAGTGGCGCGGGGCTCGGGACGGCGGGGCGGCTACGCTGGCCGAGGTGAGAGTGGCGCGGCAGTGTCATGAGGCCGGCGGGGCTTGACTGTGGTGGGGAAAAAGAAAGAGGAGGGCCGCGGCGAGGTGACGGGACGGGACGCGGCGCCGCTGAGCTCTGTAGCTGGCGTCACCGAGCTTTCCTCGGGCGGCCGCGAGAGAGAGAGAGAGAGAGAAGAGAGGAGACCGAGAGGAGGACGATGACGAAAGGAAGATGACTGCGGGGCTCGAGGTGGTTCGGCGCGGGTCAGAGGGAGAGAGCAGAGAGAGAGATCGGGAGAAACTGAGAAGAATCGAGAGAGGGAGAGAGAAAAGAGACAGAGCGGAGGTAGGGGACGGGTCCGACGTGCGGGGTCCACATGTCGGCGTTTGGGGGCTCGGCTGGAGGCACGGACTGGAGGCACGGATTGAGCCTGGAGGGGCATGGGCACGGGCTGGAGGGGCACGGGCGCGGGAGCAGGGCGCGAGCGCGAGGGGGCGCGGGCGCGGGCGCGGGCGGCGGTGCCTGGCTGGTGGGTCCCGGCGGCCGGCGGGGTGGCTTCGGCTGGCTGCGCCAGAGGCCGAGTGGGCCGGTTTGGGCTGCGTGGCCGAGCGGGGAAAGGAGGGAAAAGGGAGGAAAGGCCGAGTTGGTTCAGGCCGAGAAGAGGGACGGCCCAAAGACACAATGGACCTTGATATTTTTCCAGAGATTGATTTGAGGGATTTGTAGGGAATTTGAAAGGATATTTTATTTTGGGATTGGATGCTTGGTTCATAAATATTTTCAGGAATTAATCAAGAGGCTTTGAAGAGAGACTCTGATACATATACATATATATATATATATGTATATATTTTTAAGAAGGATTCGGAGGGAGGGTTTCAAAGAGGGTTCGGACTCGAAAAAAATTTTTAATTCTAGATTATGACTCAGGGAAATTTGTGAGGACTTTTGAGAGTTGTTTCTATGGCTTGGATTTGAGCGCAATTATTTATAGATTGATTTCTGGATGGTATTTGGGAAAGAAAAGAGGAGATTCAACAGGTGACTTTGAATCGAGACTTTGATTTAAATTGGGACTTGATACTCAGGGATATTTTTGGGAATTTCGCAAGGGATTAGAAATGGGAGGACCTCGAGGGAATATTAGAACTTGAATTTAATTCTTGGGATTTGAGGGTTTCAGGAATATAAATTTGGCCGTTTCGGGAAGGAAGTTCTCGATAGAATTTTGGGTTTTTCGAGAGGAACAAAATCAGGGGATTTAAGTAGAGAGCTTCAAAGGTGATTTCCGAAGGGTTTCATTGGAGGGCTTCGAATTGCAAAATTCGAACCCGAATACAGAGAATTTTTGGGAGGTTTGAAATAGGAGTATTTTAATCAAAGGCTTCCGAAGGGATTCGGAGGGGATTTTCATTTGGGATTTTTCGGAGGAAGTTTGAGAGAGACAATCGAATTGCAAAATTCGAGTCTCGGGATTCAGGAGAGAATTTTGGGACTGAGGTTTTAGGGTTTCAAGGGAGGCTTGAGACTGAGATCTACGGCACTTAGTCCTTAAGCACACACAAACAGTCAAAAAGTTTTTGAAACTAGGGTTTTTACCAAAATAGTTTTTAACGGCCCGAAAACCGGGGCGTTACAGGGTCGCTAGCCGAATCCTGCGCTAACGCAGCGTTCGGATACTTATTTGGCCAAAACAAGGAAACAAGCCACTATTGGAGCTTTTAGTCGGAGGTAGCACCAAACCCACAACCTACGGAGGTGCTTATGATTTTTCAAGACTGGAAGACTGCAATCATTTTATTTCTACCGGAAGATAAACTTCCTAAAGATTGCAACGAAGCTAAGTAAGTCAAGCGACAGAGTAAAAGCTTCATCATAGTCGGAGAAGACCAATATTGTCAACGCGCATCTGGAGTTCTCATGCACTACGTCACACCTGAGGAGGGCAAGCAAATCCTACAATCTATCCACTCGAGCATCTGTGGCAACCATGCTGCATCCAGAACATAAGTAGGAAAGACTTGCAGACAAAGGTTCCTCTGGCCGACTATGGTTACCCACGCCAATGACATTGTTCAGACATGCGAGGGATACCAATTTTGTGGACTGCGATGGGTATGTTGGTTTGGGCCGACTGATTCGGTAGTAGGCCAAAGATATGAGTTCTTAAATAGCATGCCCTATTGGGTCACCCGCTGGTCGTGCTAAAATCGCGATGCAGTTGCTATTTTGTAAGAACCGATTAAATAATCAGATACGCTACATGCTAAGCCTACAGTCGGATGTATACATTCGGGTATCTTGATTATTTTAAGGTATTGAGGATAATATCCTTATAAGGATCAATAGCTGGTCTCCATTAAAATTGGGGATGTAGGTATCTCTCAAGTACACCTCATCACACATTGGATTTATTTCATAGTGATACTCGGCTTACATGTTTAGCCAAAATTGCCTTGAGCAAAAATACTTCTAGCTGACATAATACTGAAGAGTCTAATTTCTGGGTAGTATACTATTCGAGAAATGCTAAAAGGTTAAAGATCTTTGACTTTATGTTTAATTGTTTTACAATTAAGCACAAAGTCGGGGGCTACACCTAATAGGTGCGCCTATTCGGCGCATACTATTCATATTCTGTCATGAAGACCTTCATAGCCTCGTTGCCAACTGACATGAAGCAGGACTCGGAAGAAGAAGTACTCGGACAATGAGTACTCGGGAGAAAAGCACTTGAAAATCTCTTCACCGTGGAGGATGAGCACTCGCCATCAGCTGTGACTCAACTATGAAGGTCTCAGAGGCTACTGTGGAGGCTATAGGACCCGGGTACCTCAAGGAATGCAATTACGGCCACTCCGACAGTGGGTAGGCCGGTTCCTACAATTGGAGATAGAGTATGACTCGGCTTCATATCACCTTGCATGACAAGAAAAAGGATATAGTCCTAGTCGGATACTCTATGTACTGATAAGAAAAGCTTTTGGTCGTATCTGACTGGGTTTCCTACTTTGTAACCCTCATCCCTCTAGTATATAAGAAGGGGTAGGGAGCCCCCTAGGGCAGATATCACAATCTCACTAGAGAAACCTCAAAGGCAATACAGCACAACTGGACGTAGGGTATTACCTCATCTCGAAGGGCTGAACCAGTATGTCGGCGAAATGGAACTGGGGGTCCCACATACCCTGGGGACGCGTGGGTCTTCGGCCACATCAGCTCCTCTGGGCCCACATTCTGCTCCGGTGATGGCCGGCTATAGGCTTTTTCCCGCTAAGTACCTGGGCACGAGCACTGCCTCGGCCCGAGTGCGCACTCCCTGTCGAGTCGCATCGACGGCTCGCAGCCACCTCCTTGGGCCCCACGTCCCGGGGACCTCCCCGATCCCGAGACTCGCCCCCGGGCCCGGGAGCCACCTCCCCGGTCCCGGGACTCGCCCCCGGACCCGGGAGCCACCTTCCCAGGTCGCGACCTCGCTGCCCGGTCCCGGGAGCGTCCTCCTCGGACCCCGCGTCCCGGGGACCTCCTCGGTCCCGGGACTCGCCCCCGGGCCCGGGAGCCACCTCTCCGGTCCTGGGACTCATTCCCCGGTCCCGCGAGCCGCAGCTTCAGCCCCGGGTCGCGTCCCCGGGGCACAGTACGGGGACTTCCCGGTCTCGGGGCACTTTACAGAGGTCTCGCTCCCCGGGCCCGGGACTCACTGCTTTCGTCCCCGAGGAGCTCGGCGCCTTGTGTGCGTGGAGGGCTCGGTGAGCTCTCTGCCCCGGGCACGAGGTTGACTCAAGCGAACCAACTCTCCAACAACCTACATTAATGACGAGGCGACAGGGCGCGTCGCCCCTGTCGCCTGCTCTGCCACGCGTGGGCATCTCCTGATGGCCCCCTGTGGACGCATGCCTGTGCCGTGGGCACATGCCTGTGCAGTCAGAGACCTTTTGACTTTGGCGGCAAGGGTGTGCACTGTCACATCTCTACGACTTAGCCGCCCGCAGCAGCCGAGCAGCATGACGACCAGACGACCAGACGCGCCGAACCTACTCCGGCGTGGCTCAGTAGGCGACCGCAGACGCGTGCGACAAGACAGTTCTCTCTCTGGAGATGTGTAGGCACTGTGGACTCCCCTTGCACTATAAAAGGAGGATCCATGCCACAGGCTGGGGGGACTCGATCGCTGCCTCTAGCTCGCTCTCTCGCTACTGTTCATCTTCCTCAGCTCACCCGGTCTCTCTTCTTCCCGAAGAGCGGCTAGCTCCTGAGCACCCTGAGTTCATCTTATAACAGCATACCACATTCATCTCCACATAGCCAAACACATACAGGAGTAGGGTATTACGCCTCCGCGCGGCCCGAACCTGTCTACTTCCTCCTGTCTCCTTGCGTGCCATTCTCTCCGCCGATCATCTCTCAGCTTGAGTCCCCGGGCCCGAGCACAGATCTCCCAGACACCGCTGCCGTCCTGTGAACAAACTCTCCTGGCCGAACTCAAAAGGGGGGTCTCCAGACTCCCCGCGGTTGGAGTTTCCTCATCCGACACAGTATAAATTGTTTCGTGTTCCTTTGCAATCCATCAAGTTTAGGTCTCACGAGTAGCTCCATATTCTCATTGCCGCTGTAAAACATCGACAAACTTATTCAGAGAGCAATCCTATTAGTAAATCTTCATCCAAAGTTAGTGAATGTTTGCATAACCATTGTCTCCAAGGTCCGGCATGCAATATGAATAGAATCCTTATCCTCTTCACCCCTTCATAGTTGGGACCAAAACCAATAAGTTGCCTTGAAGAATACCTGCTATAACATTTAGTTGGAGTCTTATCAAAACCATTTTATTCCTACTAAGTCATAGAGCCCAATATAATGTAGATGCTCCTGCTAAGATATGTTTTTTGGTTCTTGAGTCAATTTCAACAAGACAACTCCCAAACATATGAGAGAAACTACTTGGTGTTTGCAATCCAAAAGAAATAAAAACAGTTCTTCAAAGAAACTTAGCAACATGATAATCAAAGGATAGACGTTGGATAGTTTCATCATGCATACAAAAACAATATTTGATACTACCATTCCGATTCCTTCTTACTAAATTATCCTTGGTTAGAACTACCCCTTTAAGCAAATACCACATAAAGATCTTTATTTTTATAGGCATCTTCAATTTTCATAACACTTTATTCATATCTATGTAACCATTATTAATCAATGTAATATATATTGAATGAACAGAAAATACACCATTCTAAGCGTGTCTTTATCATTGTTAATTTGAATATGCACAATTCTAGCAACCAAATTATGCCAATTAACAATATTCTGACCCACCAATGCCCTACGGAAAGATACATGCAAAGGGACAGTGCTCATAACTGTTGCAATTGATGCACTTTTCCGATGAACAATATTATACAAAGATGGATACTGCTCCTTAAAAGAGGCGTTTCCACACCACTTATCTTCTCAGAATCTAATTGTTTACCATTATTAACTATAAAAGATCCTAGACTTAAAAACGTATCCTTAACTTTCATCAATCCCGACCAGAAATAAGAATCACTCGGTTTTCTAAAAACTTATCCTTAAATTTGTTTACTACCTTTTCAAACTTGTCCTAGATTTATACTTATTTACCATAAAGCTACACATGTTACCAGCTGCTGACAACTATGAACCACATGTCATGCACATGTGGTTCTGCTGACTTCAGAGTGGTTGACTTGTGGGCCTAATGTTGCATCTCATGCCAAGAAAGGTGTAGTTTTCTGACAATATGTGCAAAGAATGCGTAGTTGTGATTTTTCTTCAAGAAGTGTAGTTTCTGAAAATTTTAACCACGCAAGTGCACCTCACTGAAATGTATTCATTTTTTCTTACTTGATGCTTTAGGTTTGTGCACACATATTAAGGAAAAAAATGACTATATGCCCCTACTAAAGTTATTTCTCTTGGTACCTCATTGAATCAGTCCATCTAACCACACATAGTAACTAATGGATAAAGGAATTGAGTCTCATAAATTGCCACTACACTAAAGAAGGTAGTGGTTATTTGAGAAGGCAGCTGTCTCTTGTTGAAATCATATGACATGAAATAAACAGGATTATTTTTCATCTTCTATCAAATTAAAAAGATCGGAGGGAGTATGCGTTATAACCATCTCTTTTGTTTAATGTAGAAAACATTTACACAACAAGCTTCTACATTTTCTATTGTAAGCCATCACACTAAAGCCTCTTATGCAAAGTAACTATTAGTAAATTTTTTATACATATGGTAACTGATTACTACATGATTATGCCATAAATAACGAATATACTTTTTAGTTTGTATCAAATGCTATATGTAAAACAGCTAATGAATCTAATTGCTAAATTGTTATAAATTCAAGTTGTGGCCCTGTAGATACAGAGCATTCTATGTTTGGGTACAAATAATGCTGACCTCGTTTGTTTACAAATGAGTATATATAATGAACTTCTGTAACTATGCTGGATGGCTCTGTAACAGCATGTTTTCTAATATTTTATCATAAATTTTGTTCTTGTTAATTAAAAGAATCTCAAATACCCAAGATGTTTAGATTCAAAAAGTTTCCATCCACTTCACTTTCCTTGTTTGGTAGAATGATTGGTTTGTAGATTGAATTGTTGATTCTTGCTCTAATATTTAACATGTCATATAATGTAATGAGATACAAACCCCTCTTAGTTCTGAACACTTGGAAAAAGTGATGTCAGAGATAATGAAACAAGAGAAAAGAACCGATGGCTGTAAAGCCATGGTAATAGTAATTCATAATCTATGTCAAAGCAGCTAGCTCCTCAAAAGTATCAGTTGTCCACATACTCATGCAACAACCACTCTCCACATATGTACACTTGTACATATACTCATCCACATCAGATCCCCTGTATGGCTACTTTTCTCTCCATCATTGAGCAAACTGTAATATCACCTTTTTTTTAAACCATGACGGCAGGAGCTCTGCCAGATATATTGAGTATGAGAAAAAAAACAGGAGTCTACCTAGAGGCCGAGATTACAAGAATAAGATTAAGCCACTACAAAGGAGAGAAAAAAAAAGGAGATAAACAGGAGCCGCACCTCACGGTGGTTGAAAAGCCAGAGCACGCTGGTTTAGGTCTTGAAGAACTAGGTGAGCTACTTGTATGGCTATTTTGCTCTCGTGCTGAAAAGTTCTTGTATTTCTTTCAAGCCAAATATTCCACCAGGTTGCCAGCAAGCTCCCCATAATTACCTTGTGTCTTTCTTTTGGTTGTATGGCTGTCACTTTGTTCCACCAGTTTTGAAGACTTGAAGCCTGGACTGAAGCATGATGGAAATCTTTCCGGTGGCAGATTAGTTCCCACACTCTTTTAGTGAAGCTGCATTCCATGAACAGGTGTTTAGTGTCTTCAAAGGCTTCGGTACAAAGGCAACATATCCAGTCGCATGGCCAGTGTCTGACTAGAAGGTTTTCTGCAGTTAAAGCCTCTTGGTGTAGAACAAGCCATCCGAAAAATCGTTGCTTCGGCTCAGCCGATACTTTAGCTTGAAGATTTGTTCGCGAAAAGGAGCCCTGGAACTGAGACAAATATGCGCTCTTGGCGGAGTAGATGGCTGTCTCATGTCACTTCCATACAATATCGTCCGGGGAGTTTGTAGTAGCAGAATGTTTTGTAACATATTGCCCAGGCCAACAAGGTCGTTTATTTCCTCCGCCGTTGTGATTTGGCACAAGGAGGCTAGCCAATTGTTGTTTGTTAGCTCGAACGGAACGCATTTTTGTTTATGCTTTGCCAGCTTGAAGATCAAAGGTGCTAGATCTTTAGCACATCCACCCTCTAGCCAGTTGTCTTGCCAAAAATTTGTTTTAGCGCCATTGCCCAGGACAATCGAGGTGGAGGCCTGGAAAAGCCGGTTATCAATGTGTACGTTGTGAAGAAGATTGCATTTCATCTTCTAAGAAATTGCTTGATATTGTACATTGTGAAGGAGATTGCTATAGAGTTCTTGATAGGTACAATTACTGATGATTTCTGCATTGAAGTCATACACTACGACTAGAAGGAAAATGTTAGTTCCTTTTCCCGTACCATTTGCATTTTGGTCATGCAAATGCGAATCTTACAATGAATGCGTGCATAAATAGTGAAAATGTTGGTGACAAAAACATTCAATCTCCATATTTTCTGACATGTGTAAAGTGTGAAATGCCAATTTTGTTTGTTCTTGGCCTCCCTTATGTCTATTTTCTGGTTCTGTCACTGGCTAGTACCATTTTTAGCAATAAAATTGTCCATATCAACATCAAGTGTTTGGTTAATGCTATTAATAGAACATGGTGCATGAATAAACAACATATGTTTGTGTCATTTCTCTTTTTTTTATTTTCTGGACGCCTGATAGATAAATTGGCCAAAATGAGCATTTGCATGTTTTCATGGTAACAATTGTTTGGCAGGCTCTAGCTCCAAGAATTCTAGGAGCTGAGTATCCCTAGCTTCAAATATTCTTGGTGCTCGAGCTGCGGGTGTATTAAGGGTTTTGAAGTGAGCCTTCTTGTTCATGTTAAACTGAAAATATATGCTTAAGGCACTTTATTTAGCATACAAACTCCAGGTCCTGCAAGAAACCAGGAGTTGGAGCTCATACCATAACTTGTCTGTGGCCCCGGAGGACAGTTCAATTTAGTTCAACAAACACAAGTTGTATGCAATTCATGACTAACCTTTTAAAGTTTGTCTAAACTTCATGTTACATCATAAAGCTTGAAGAAATTGACACCTTTCTCTTTGAGAAAAAAAAACAAAACAATCAAGGTGATTTTTAATGCTTGTTCCATGCATTTTGTAAATCAAATACATTTATAATACTTGGAATTTGAATAACTGAATGGCTGTAAAGTTTAGTTAAACATACAGAAGTGCGATGCAGTTCTTGACTCTTACCTTTGAAGAGTCTAGATTATAATCTCTGATTACAGAACTTGTGGAATCTAAGAGGTTTTCCTTTAAGATAACCAAGATAAATCAATCTAGATGAATCCAAATATGTTTGTTATGTAGTTTATGAAACCAAGTAGTAAATTGAATGTGTCGATGGATTGGTACTTGACGGCAATATCCGTGTATATATAGTGTATTTTAAGGACGTAGGGTAAGCCTGATATGAAGATACAAATGAAGATATAAGGGGACATGGATTTTTATACATGTTGGGGCCCCTTAGAGATAATAGCCCTTCTCCTGTTTGGTCGTGAGGTGGTGTTTTCTACTATATCAATATCACGAGTACAAAGTATGGGGAAGAAGCACTAATCTAGTCTACCAATATATCGGCGTAGAGCTTGGGTATGGTGGTCGACGGCTAGGTATTGTCGGGCTCCTTCAATATCGACTCCATGAGATTGAGCGTACGTGGCTTCTGTTAGCTTATCTTTTTCTATCTTGGCATGTCTCTCCCCCCATGGGAGTCTTGTATTTATACCCTCGGATGCCCCCTTATCCAAATAGAACTAGGAAGACATATTAAGATACGAATCGGAGCAGTCTTGGTAGAACCCGAGTAGAACTATGTGTTTCTTTCCTTATCGGAGACTCCTTATTTATCTGCTCCAAATCTTATCCATATGTATGAGGTTTGTTTTCATATAGAAATTGGTATGTTGTACTCCGCCGAGGTATGTGTTTGTCTGTGGGATATCCCACATTTAGTACATTGATAGAATGTGATTGTATGTTTGTAACTGTTTTTGCATTGTTCTATTGCCTTCTAATTCATAAGTATAATCACAATTTTCTTCTTCCAACAATTCTTTCCATCATCTCTCTGCTATTATTGGTTATATGATTGCTAAATGTATATACGATAGATCTATGTTACCGACATATTGCCTTTTCTATTTATAATTTCTCTAGCTTATACAACCGCTTGTATGTCATGTAGGCGCCCCATGTGGAGGTCTTGGAACATGTTTCAACTATCCTCAAGGAGTATGGGTTTCCCCCTACTGCAGAAGTCATGTACACTATAAACCTATTGTTAGAGTTTGTGTCAAATATGTGTACAAAGTTGGTTACAAACCAAGACTTGGAGTTGTAATAGGTATAAGGTAGAGTTAGAGTTGAACTCTGTCCTGGGCTCTCTCTTAAATAGAGAGGCGGACTGGTTGTAACCGTATGGCAACTTAGCATAAGCGAAAGACGACTGACTGGCAGTGTACCGGTCGATGGTCGTGGATACCCTGATACGTTGTAATTATGCTGGGTTGGGGAGGAGCGCCCGTAATCAGTGCCCTAGAGATGTAGAATTCGGCTGAACCTCATTAACAAATATCGTGCCTCAGTGTCGTCGTTAAGTTTGGATCTTCTATGGTGTGCTTCCACGTTTGGTTATCGATATGTTATCGGTGCCGGTTTATAACAAGTGGTATCAGAACCTGCGGGAGATCCATGGATAGAGGCGCGATGGAGGTGCCCCACACCGTGACTACTGCACATAATGTCCAGAGAGGGACATTGACGCAAGGTGGAAAGCAGCGGTGATCAACTGAACTTGATCAGTGGATTTGAACACTTTAGGCGGCGGCCTGGACCGATCAATGAGCTGCAATCGACAAGGAGGCGATCAGACATGGTGCTCGGGTTGATTGACGGTTGAAGCGATTGTCTATCCAATCGGTTGTGTTGGACACGTCGGGGTGGCCCGAAATCTTTGGTGAGCTACTTTCAATAGGGAGTCAGTCAGCTGTGATGCTTAGGGTTGATTGAAGCTAGAGACGATTGACGATTTGGTCAGTGGAGTCGAACACTCTAGGTAGGTGGCCCAGGCCTTTCAGTGAGCTGTATTCGATAGGGAGATGGCTAGACGTGGCACTCGGGTCGTTTGGCGGCTAGGAAGATGGCATGATGATTTGTCGGTTTTGGCTCGCGGCTAGATTGACGAGCGGTCAATCAGAAGTCAGAGCGGTTTGTGGTTGTCGGGCGAGTTGCAGGGCATGAGCCTTTGGTGCATTAGGCAGCGGTGCAGGCGGTGAAACTCGACATGTCGTCTCCGGCGAGAGGAGGCGGTGGAGAGCCCGGGCAACAATGGGTCAAAATTCGTTGATGAATTAAACAAAGCTGTTTGGCAGTACAGAATATATCTAGGATCTGCGGGTCGACATGATGGGGATATATGAGAATCTGTGTCACTAAAGAGGTGGAAGAGCAAGGGCTATTGTGGTAATTCTTCAAGTGACTCAAGGCAACGGTGACTTTTTCAAAGTATTAGGTGCTCGGTCTAAGGATGTGAAAAGCGTGGATGTTGGATTTGTTAGCTTGGTTCAGAAGACAACAAGAAAGAAAGGGTTCTCTTTGTATCGATCTTTTGAGTTTGAATTTATCTACTTGGTGATGAAGCATGTTATCTGGCCATGGAGTAAATAAAATCAAAGTCAAGACAGAAGATGAAGGCGAATATGCTCTTCGGGTGTCGGGTATGTGCCAACTAAGGAGGAATTCAATTTCGCTTGGCAAGACGACTACGATGATACAAGAGAAGGTGGAGCATTGTTGCGGTGGAGTTCAGAGGAAGAAATTACAGAGATAGTGGAGGCTCTTGATGACGGTAAGCATGATGCAGGCTCATAAGGTCGCTCGGTGTGAGCTGCAAAAAGAACCAACTCAAGTCTGGGTACACAGAGATTCGCGCAAGGAGAAAATTTAGATTGCCGTGACATATTCGTCAAGGTGGAGTTTGTAAGAGTTTGTGTCGAATATGTGTACAAAGTTGGTTACAAATTATGACTTGAAGTTATAATAGGTATAGGGTAGAGTTAGAGTCGAACTTTATCCTAGGCTCTCTGTTAAATAGAGAGACGGACCAGTTGTAACCGTATGACGATTTAGCATAAGCGTGGGACGACTAACCGGCGGCGTACCGGTCAATGGTCGTGGATACTCTGATACGTTGTAATTATGCTGAATTGGGGAGAAGTGTCTGTAATCAGTGTCCTAGGGACATAGACTTTGGGTGAATCTCGTTAACAAATATCGTGCCTCAGTATTGTCATCAAGTTTGAATCTTCTATAGCGTGCTACCGTGTTTGATTATCGATGTGTTATCGGTGCCACTTTTATAACACCTACACTACTCTTTGTATTGCTTCACACAATAATTTTCTATGCGAATACATGTTTATTTTGCTGATTATTTTATTTTGTCGTCCAGTTTTCCTTGAAGCCGGCCTTATGACTACAAAATGTCAGACAGACAGTCATGTAGCAAAGGTGTGTTAGGCTCAAGTGATTCAGTTTACATTTAACAAAAATGAGCCCTAATCTCTCTCCTTTTTCATGGAGGACAGGGCTTATAGATGCAAACAGGGTAGTTACAGAAGCGGCTCATCTGTATACTGCAGAGGAAAAGTAAAGATAATCAAATAATGTATTGGAGTATCTCTATCTTGTGAGATGTAGTACGTGAGGTGTTGTTCACACAAATGGTATTGGGTGGTACTGCAGGGGGCAGCAGTCAGATAAGTACCTTGCGTGATTAGTTTTGTTATCAAGTTAGATTTGGTTGCTATTTGTCCATTGTTATGGACGGAAGACCTATCTCTAGTCCACACACCCCCGCGGAAGTTCTTGGCCTTGGCGGTGTTTCCCCTGTAACGGTGCTTCAATTTCTATACTTTTACATGTTTAAACTATCCTTTGTATGGAGCAATGCAAACTATTTTATATCCAGGTATTGTCCTACAGCTTAGATGGTGTTTGAATCAACTTATGGGTATAACTTATAAGCCGCACGTAAAACAAAAATATCATTAACGCATAATTAATTAAGTATTAACTATTAAAAACTTGAAAAATAGATCTATTTAATTTTTTACGGATAGTTTTATATAGAAAGTTTTTGTAAAAAACACACTGTTTTAAGTTTCGAAAAGCATGTTAATGGAAATCGAGAGAGTAGTTATAAGCTACGAGCTAAAAAGAACACCACCTTAATATCTTATGAACAAATCTGAAAATAATAGTTAAGTTAGAGATAAAATGTCTTTGCTTTAGTTACATTATGCTAACATCTATGTTTCTTTTTTTTTGTGGGTGCATGATCTTGTGATAACTGTGTTTGGTCTTGTTTCAAGGTGTTTGGTAATGATTAATTAGTAAATATCGTGGCAGCAGAAAGAAAGCTATAAGAATTTATGCCCTTTTCCTATTTGATTTTTTATTTTATATCAACTTTTTAAAAATTATGTAACAAATTGAAATAACGTGGCTATACTGTTTAGAATCAGAAAATAGATGCAATTACAGCAGTTATCTGTATCTTCTGGAAAGTTAAAACCCACTAACCCTAAAGCTAAACATGCAAACATATCACATCATTCTCCACTAACTATTATTATATCATATATCTCATGCAAGCATTCTACATTAATAATTTGTTAGATTCTAAAGATTAACATAAAAACATGTCATATCATCATCCCCTACCTTATTTTAACATATATTCATATATCATTTCAATAATATTTTAACATATATTCATATATCATTTCAACAATATTTAACATACATTCATCCATGTATTCCGCAGGAAAGCATGGGGCATCATTTAATTCACGTAGAACACTGCACAAGAGTATTGTCTGGCAGATTGTCACAGATTGTCAGGAAGGGATTAACGATCATCATTTGGCAATTTCAGTAAGCACTGAATAAGTATGTGAAATATGAAAAACAAATGCGTCCTTCCTGCACTTTGTTGCCACATTCCAACCCTATGGTTCACACTTCTGAGCCGAATCCACCTCTGATTACTGCTGTATCAAACCTTGCCATGTTGTAGAATGACATGCTGCAAAGTGAACAAAAGAAAATCATCCTTAACGATGATGAAACTGGCAGAAACAAAGAACATAATAAATACTACCTTGATTTGAGTCCTTTCGCATGTGCATGTCACATGAACCAGCCCATCAAAAGTCTGAATCACAGCAGGGTATGAGAACTCCATACCATGGGTCTCCTCCAGCGTCAGCACAGCCTGGCATGTGTCGCCGTCATCCAGAGAAACAGCAACCTTGAGTTGAGCACCCCTCTTGAAGTGGGTTTGGGAGCTCTGTTGGTTGCACATAGCTCCAGTTTGACACCAGAATCCTTTGATTCTGTGACGCAGATGCAACCTACTTCATCAGATGGGCACAGCAGCATGCGGATTGTACCCCTGCTGGTCTGGTAGAGGACTGGCTGAATTACTCCCATGGTTTTTCCTCTTACATAAATCGGCCATACTTCTTCCATATTTTGCCATGGTCCTTGGTGACCTGTTTAAGATGAAACGTTGATGACTTGAGGTGTGCAAGAGATGTTGAAGAACAGTTGCAGCTGATGGCAGACTTGCCTCAAGCCAAGCACCCCATGATTGCAGCTTTCAACTGATGTTCCACAGAGCAAGTGACCATCCTCGAGCAAGAATGGCTGAATTGTGAGATAGTGTTCATAAGAAGATATGCAGGTCTATAGAATAATCGTAGTGTTTATGTGACACTGTCAAAATACTGAACAAGTATGAAACAACTACATACCTTGTGCTTTTTTTAGATAATAGATATTTCATTAAATAATGAAATTGCATCCAGCCTCACATACCTTGTTATTCATTGGGCGGATACCAGGTGAGAGTTGCTCTCTCTTTGACCAGATAACACAACCATCTGTGAGCATTTCATGCATTCACTCCAACTAAACAAAATTTATCATATTCAGCTGAACAGCGAGTGCAAACAATTGCCTGGGGTATCAGTTGTTGAAAATGCAGATAAGGGAACGGATCACTCACCCTTCAACACTCTTGCCAACCTTGTAGAAGAGGAGGATCTCACCTGAAGGGGGATGGAAGAGAACAGGGTTCCACATAGGAACATTGCGAACTTCATCAGCTACCTCAGGAGAGTGCCATGAGCCATTCTGTATTAGGTGAAATTCTTAAATGTATTGAGTATCAGGGAACAATAACAATAAACAGAGACGCTGCAAGATCAATAATCCTTCAGGGACATGGAACTTTAACATACGTAATATCTCTGAAACCAAAGTTTTAACATCATCAGCACCTTCCTGTGTTCCCCCAAAGTAGGCTACCAGAAACATATTCTCCTCAACCTAACCCAGAAACATAGCATTATACAGGCAAGATAATCCATCAAAAGAAAATTTGAAAGAGGGAGAGCAAAGGCTAGATGGTAATCCACCTCAACAATTGTTGAAGCATGGCAAGTTTTGAAAGGTACATCGCCTTGTGGAAAAAAAAAATGTAAATTCTTCCTTCAATATGCTCCACTTATTGATCATTTCTGTATCGCTAAAAGAAAACAATTGTACATGAGAAGTTGGTACTTTGCAGAAGCACTGCCTTGTATGTTTGAAGAATATGTTATTATTAGTTCAGCTGCAGTTTACATGTACAATATTTTGTAATAACTAATTTATGTTGCATGCCTATTGATCTTTTCTTATAATAAACTATTTCAAACACTGTTTTATTCTTGGATATGGACGATTAACCCACAGTCTCTACTTTTCTGTGCAGGCAGAGTAGACAACCTGGGCTATTTACAGTTTTTGTGTTGCTCAGGTAGAGTAGACACTGTTTCACTTGTATATCATTTCCCTTCCATTTCCAGCTTCCTTACAGAAAGGGAAGATATTTCATTCTATCCCAGCATTGAAGCGAGATCCTGGAAATACACATTATAGCATTTGACATCCATATTCTTTTGTCTTTCACAATAGCAAAGTTAAGCTGGAACTATCTGTTGACTAGCCCTATTTGGGAATAGAGAGAATAAATAGAGCAGATTGGCAAATCAATACAAAACAATGAGACATGGAGCAAGGACTGGGCTGAGGGATACCTGAGAGCTGAGAGTAGCAGGTCAAACTGCAAGCCCACCTCAGCAAGAGAGATAGAAACTTGATTGGGAGATCAAGTGCCACAAGTTAGAGTAACTTGCAAATATATTTCATAAAGAGTGCACGGGACCATGAATTCACATGTAAATCTCAAGATCTCTTCAGTCTCCACACTGAGAGGAACAAGAGAATGGGTGCCTACAGCCTTCACATATGCTCGATATAACTGGCACAAGTCTTTCTTTACTGTAGAATCACATGAGTGCTCATTATATACATAGTTCCTGTCACAAGATGTTGGCTATCTATAAAAATATATTTTTTCCTGTTGGTTGCTGTGACCTGCCTGCAAGTCAGGACAATAAATTTCTATACGTGTTTATAATTTTATCTTTTCTTTTGCTATCCTTATTTTGTGTTGGTTTTGAGATATTGACTACGATTATTTTGGCAAGTACATCGAATACGCATACGTACACACACCAAGCGCACACACCCAGAAGTGTGCCCTCTTAACACATCTCAAAGAGACAGATGCCTCACTAAATTCCTATTGAAAACACATCCTTGTGTGTGTAATATTTGTGGCACCAGATTTGATCCTGGTGAGTAGAGTCATGCACTCACGACTCCACCACTAAACAATTGGTGCTTCCCCTACTGACCTTGATTATGATTCCTTAACTACTAAATAATCATGAAATGCTGTTCCAGTGCTCTGTTATGAGAAAAATCCCAGTTATCTACTGTTTACCAAAAATCCGCTAGCAACTGTCAACCAGAGGCCAACTGAGTTTCTGTTAAAACCATCTAGTGTAATAGACTTTTCATCTTCTTCATAGTTTTGATAGATCCAAGAGCAAAGTGAACAATTTTACTACATTATATCCCACTGTGGTACTAACAAAAAAGTTCAATTTAGAAAATAAAAGGTTCAAGATTATAGTACCTGGATGATAATGTAAGAAGGTTTACCTGCTTTCTAGAGGTTCATTATTCAATCAAATTACAGGAGCCCTGCTCAATAAAGGAGTCTTTCTTTAAGAAAAAAATATAAACATGATAGATATATCACATATTATTATATCAAAATAACCATGACTTATATGCTGGAAGTTGCATTACAGCAAAAGCAATATCTCCAGTTCTAAACTAAAGTAATAGTATCTTTGATTATCACAACATGAAGAACCATATATGAAACACCCTATGCTAAACTGGGTGGGGCATGTGTACAGATGTTCTGATATCATTATTGATAGGAATCAAGAAGATTATTGATTAGGTTGCAATTCCAAGAAATTGTTCAAATGACCAATATACAAAAAAAAAATATTGAGGATCAATTTAACAGCAGAGTCCAGCCAATATGATGTGATGATCAGCACATAGAGAAAAACTTTGTGCCTTGCAATTGCCTGCAATAACTCTCCCAATAGTTGCAGACTCACAACCTCACTATCCCGCTAGGTTGAAGAACAACATGCTGCAAATCATTCAATAATACTATTAAAAATGTGCTAATTGACAGAAAAATGTTGTTGATGGAATACAAGATCGATATTTTCTTTTGTATGCATCGGAAAGATTACCTTAATATGTGTTCGGTTGTATGTGTACGTGATATGTATGAGCTCATCCATGGTCTGGATCACTGCAGGATATGAATATTCCATGCCTTCAGTATCCTCCAATGTCATTACTTCGTTCCATGAATCACCATCATCCAAGGAAACTGCAACTTTTAGTGTTCCTCTGGAGTACGTGTTGTAAGCAAGTAGTACTCTCCCATCCTTCATCTTAACTCCATCAATCCCTTCAAGTTTATAGTCCAGTGATGCAAAGAGAGAGTTATTAAATAATTTTAAGAAATCTATCAGTATATCTTAAAATTTTTGGAAAATTCGAATTATTTATTAATGTGCTCCCAGCACCAGCTGAGGTTCAGTGCCTCAGTGGTCACTAATGAGCACTCAAGGGCTTGCGATGCTATAAAAGGGTACTAAAGCAAAACGAAAACTAATTTAACTAGAAGGTGAACAAACCGGAATTTGGGTTAGGAAGCTCAGTCTCGTGCACATAACTCCATGTTACGCCCCCATCAACGGAATCGGCCATGCAGACATGACCAATTGTCTCAAAAGATCGCAGCAACACTCGAATAGTCCCATTGGCAGTCAGGTAGGGAACTGGCTGGATCACACCAAGTGTTTCGCCTTTAATATATATAGGGCCATACTTCCGCCATGTCCGCCCAGCGTCTTTTGTGACCTAAGTTGATAAGAGTAATTAAAACTTCCACTACGCATGATGTGAGAGAAATGCTTAATTTCAATCTATGATTTTTTTTCCTCAAAAGTGGCAATTTAATGGATACCTCAAGCCATGCACCCCAAGAGTTCCAGCTTTCCACAGATGACCCACATAGGAGGCGCCCATCTTCAACCAAGAAAGGCTACATTGGAGAAAATGCCATTCGGGAACCAATTCAATAAACTTTTACAGAATAATAGTGTAAAATCATTATCATGATTAATATTTTGTGATGAACAATTGGCTTTGCAAATAATTTATTTAATGAATATTTGTTAAAAAATATAAGTCGATGTTGGTGTCTGTGTGTGTGGCTAATGCTAGTCAAGTTGGAAAAGAACTTATGCTTGGATATGGTTTCTTTGTTTTTGCATGTGTAAGTAAGTCTTGAGGCCTCAGGAGTATTGCCGATGATGGATCGGGAGTCAACTTGGAAGAAGTTGATGTCCGGATGATCGAGAGATCACCCGGGATACTAAAGGCTAGAGATCAATGCACGTGGAGAAGAAGATTCCATATGACATACAAGAGGAATTGTGTGCGTATGGAAAGAAAAGTTTATTTTGGATAAGAGTCCAAGATTGAAAAGTTTGAGTCCTACTTGGATTAAGAGTTGAGTCCTAGTAGGATTAGGAGTGGAGTCCTAGTAGGATTAGGAGTTCTACTCCTACTTTGTGTAGAAGGTTTTAGGTATAAATAGATGAGGGGTTGGGGCCCTAGAGCCATAACTTTTGAAAAAAAGAAAAGCTAGGGTTTAGTTTTGAGAGAGAGAAGTGCTTTGTATGCACTTTGTAGACATATCTTGATGAAATTTGGGGAAGCTCTTGATGATTATTATGCTCGCTTTAATAAAGTTTTGAGTGATTTTCGTTCTGTTGATGATTCTTATGATACCAATTATACTCAATCTGAAGTTTCTCAACATCTTTTGAATGGTCTTGATATGCCTATTTGGGAGATGAAAGTTACATCTATTCAAGAATCTGTCAACATGAATACTCTTTAACTTTGGAATCTTTGTACACCAAACTTAAGACACATGAGATGAACATTCTTTCTCGCAAGATTGATTCTAAATCAAATGCTTTGGTCTCTTCTTCGAGTTCTTCTGTTGATACTTCTTCTTCATTTGCTTTTACTGCTTTTAATGCCATGTCCGATGATCAACTCAAGCAAATCTCAGAGGAGGACTTGACTTTGCTTGCTAACAGATTTTCTCGAGCTTTAAGTAATGTTAAGAACAGAAAAAAGGAGGCCCAATCCGGTGCTTTGAATATGAAAAGCTAAACCACATTAGTTCCAAGTGTCCTAAACTCAGTAGATCCAACAAGGAAGACGAGGAGAAGAACAAGAAGGACAACACTCAACTTTTGAAGACAAAAGAAAGAACTGCAAATGTAAACTAGTACGCCAATTGCTAGAAGCTTTCAAGCAAATTGAGTTGAGCGATGAAGAATCTGAAAGCGACGATGAAAGTATGGGCAAATGTAAGCATTTTACAAGTTTAGCTCTCATTGCTAGTAGCGTGTCAAACTCTGATGAGGATGAATCTGATAGTGATGATGACAAGCTAAATTTTATTTATGATCAATTAGAACATGTTGCTTTTGATCTCGCTGATAAACTTGATAAATGTACTAAAAAGATTAAAAAACGTGATCATACTGTTAATGTTCTAAATTCTGAAATTACACGATTAAAATCTCTAATTCCCGATGATGATGATGATGATTGCAAATCTTGTGAGATGTTATATTCTGAAATTACTGCTTTAAGAAATGTCAATACTAACACTTCTCTAAGATTGGAAGCTGAAATTGAGAAAACTAAAAAGCTTGAGTCATCTTTTACTCTTGGTATTACTTTGCATTCTCGTGTTGTTGATGAGTTGTTTTTGACAAAGAATCTTTTGAAAAAGTATAAAGTTGCTTTTGGTGCTAGTTCTTTGTTCAATTTTTTATGCGCTAAAAGGATTAAACAACACAAGGATGTTTCAAGATTTCAAACTTGCTCAAAGTGTTTTTTAAATGAGATGAAATTGACTGGCAATAGGTAGGCAATCAGATCGGCGGTCTACGGCAGTGCATCGTAACTTCATTCAAGTAAGAGGTTTCTTTTATTTCCGCTAAAAGATTTGGTTGTTTGGTCTTTCCTACCATTCACCCCCTCCGGTAGGCTTGGTTCTTGTGTTTGATCCTATAAATAGCATCATGATGGAAAGGCCACTAAACAACTGCTGAGTACTGACTTGTTAATAACCCATAATGGCTGAGCTGCCAAATGTATTCAGGTTGATAATTTATTCCTTATTTTATGGTTACAATATGCTGAGCTATTGCTAAGATGTAAAGCTATACAAAATACCATAGATTTAGGCATACCTTATTCTTAATAGGACCAAGAATGCCAGGTGGTAGCTGCTCTCTCTCTGACCAGGTTATGCCACCATCCAGAGATCTTTTCATGGCACCACTCCACCTGAACATGTTTTACTTAGCATCAGAATATCGCATCTAGTCGCATTCAATTTTTGCTCCATAAGCTTATGGTTCTCTTGTCATTTGAACCAGATATAAGAAGCTAAAAAACATAAAATATGTTCGTACTTCTGGACTTCTTGGCCAATCTTGTAGAAGAGAAGCAGCTCACGAGAAGGGAGCTGAAACAGAACAGGATTCCACATGGGTACCTCATCTTGTTGATCAGCCACTTGTGGAGTATGCCAGCAGCCATCCTACAAAGGTAAGGTTCTTAAGAATAACCGCTTTTGTAAGTAAAGAAAATAAGAAATAGAATATCCTGGATAATTGAACCCACACTGTATCTCTGCAACCAGATCTTCACATCAGGAGCACCTTCCATGGATCCACCGAAATAAGCCACCAAAAAACTGTCTTTCTCGGTCTAACAAAAGATAAAATAAATCTATAAGTAACCTATACATGTTTACCCAAAAATACACTTGTATCCAAAAGCAAAGCCATATACCTCTACAATAGTAGAAGCATGGCAGCTATTGAAAGGGGCACTTCCAGCTGGAAATGTGAATTCCTCCTTGACAATGCTCCACTCAGAGGTTACATTTGCAGTTGCATTGATGATGTTATGAGCACTGTCTTCCATACGTTGTCCAATTTCTACATTACATTCAGTCAATTTTGCAACAAACTCTGTGGATGAATTATTAACCCTGTTTAAAAACAAAAGATTAGAACTCTGTATAGTAATTCTTCATAGTTCTACAGAAACTTAATTTAGAACTTGCCTCTGAACATGTCTTGATCTGACGCTGATCTCACGCAACGACCTAGATGATGCTATTTTGAAATTGGGAGGCTTCTTGTTGAAGAGGATCCCATGTGGTGAATAAAAGATAAAGAAGAGCAGGGAAATCAAAAGCGTATAGCCTGTAGCAACAAATTTTTGCCTGCTAAATTGGTAAGGGGTGACCATCACGTTCTGCAGGTGAGGCCCTGCAGTAGCTTATGCAGAAGGTTTCAGTTATAGTCCCATCAAATCTACAAAACGTATGAAAAGAAATAGGTCAGTACACTGGGCAGGGGGGGAAGCAAGATAGCTGCATCAAACAGAAACATGAACCAAAAAATTTTCAACGAAAAGGAATTTTACTGACATCTGGTTCCTTCAACAATCAGAGAAATCTAAGTCAGAAAACAAATGGCAGTACTTGCAATAAGCAGAATGATAAACAGTATGCGACAATGTATTTTTCCCAATTGCTGAGCACATCAGACCCATCACTAAAAATGACAGGAAAAAGCAACCACATCACAAGCAATCAAACTCATGGGATTACTCTCTTCCTCACACAATTCCATAAACCAAGATTTACTTCCACAGAAAACTCAAAGCTGCAAGACTTCACCAAACTAGAGAAGGAAGGCAGGAGATGCAAATCTGCGTGGCTTGTTTTCTACTAGACTCTTGAGCTACTCTACTGACTACTCCACAACACCCCCCCCCCCCCCCCCCCCCCCAATCCCGCATCGATAAATAAGCAAAGATGAGGGGAAAGGACATCCTCCATGGCGATCTCCCCGCCGAACTGCCCCTTGATTCGCCAGACCACCACATTGCCAGGAAAGAACCGCACGGCCAAGGCGAGTGTTCCACCACTGCACCTATGGGCTACGGCAAAGAAGTCATGACAAGACGGGGCCGCACTGACCTGGAGGTGCTTGCTTGCGTGCGAGCGCGCAGGAGTTGGAGATGACGACGACGACGAGGTGATGGTGGTGGTGGAGGCGTGGCCCGTGGAGCACGGCGAGCTGCCTAGCTCAAGCGGTCGAGTCGAGCTGGTGGAGGGTTGGAGACAGCAAGGGGGCAGAGAGAGAGAGAACGCACGCAAGAAATGAGGTGCACGGGCGCGTGGGCCCCACGTGTCAGTCGAAAGAAATGCGGTGCACGGGCTCGTTGGCCCCACGTGTCAGTGAGCCTCTCCCTGCGGGCCCGTGCACCCACTTGTCAATCTTCCACACCTCGGGAGTCAGGTCAGGAGGACCTATTCTTTTACCCAATTTTCATTTTTCGTTTTTTGGGTCAAGGTCATGTGTTCCACGGGTATGATAAAAAGGAATTAGCTAGATCAGTAGGGA
This sequence comes from Oryza meyeriana var. granulata, assembly GCA_003991445.1. Lineage (NCBI taxonomy): Eukaryota > Viridiplantae > Streptophyta > Magnoliopsida > Poales > Poaceae > Oryza > Oryza meyeriana. Next base: position 55,905 of record RYFJ01002490.1, read on the forward strand.
TAAGAGAAATAATGTAAATAATGATAAACTCTTCTGTGTTACTATCTCTATCCCAAAAAAGACTCCATTTTCAACTATAAATCTAGATAAATACTTGTCCAAATTCACAGTTAAAGATGGTGTCTTTTTTCGGACAGATGTACTAGGTAACAACATAATTATTAATTATCATAAACTTTTGTACACTTTTTAATTGGATTACTTAGAAATTGGACTCTTAACTTGATTGTTTGAGCCAATAACCTTGCAAACACCAAGTTGTGGGTTCATAACAAGGAGATGTGTAACCACATAGGAGATGCATCAATTAAAATCATAAAATATGTAAATGGTCCACTTGGTGGATGAATGGGTTCACATATTCTAACTTCAGCCGGTGATACTCACAATTACTTTTCCTTGAGAGCATATGGTACAAGTGAAGTTAAGGTCAGAGACTTAACCCCGGCCGCCGCCCAGCCCTCCCATCCCTTCCTTTTCTTTCTCTTCTTCCTCCTGACCGCTCGCTTGTGGCGACTCTCTCTCCTCCCCTCTCTAATCTCTTCAAATCCCCACAAAATCAAAGCTCTTTGAAGGGTATTTTGTAGGGAGAACGATGGGAAAGGTAAACTCCACCAAATCCCTCTCCCCCCCCCCCCCCCTTTTTTTTTACAAATTTGATGAATGTAGGCGAAACCCTAGTTTCCAATTTGTGCCAAAATATTGCAATTTAGTTGGTGGAGTTTGAATAGATGTATTGGGTAATATTGTATGACAATATATGAATGCAATGTAGTTGTTGGAGGTGGACTAGATGTACTATTTTTTAGGGTGTTTATTTGGAGGATAATAGTGTGGTGTTTATTTTTTGTAGGATGTTTATTTTTTATTGTATGACAATATATTTTTTGTGGAATAGAAGAGGTGGAATAGACGTAATGTATAATATTGTATGACATCTTGTGTTGTCCGAGAGTGGGTTTAGCTGAAAATAGAATTCCATTTGTAGTTTTCCTACCGTGTCCTAATTGTTGTATTATATATATATTGTTTTATGTTTGCGGTTAATTGTACTAACGAGTTGTTTCTTAAATTTTTTTTGTCATACACTATAGATGGATAGAGTGGTCCGTGTGTATTACGGGGGTAGTGTGACCGAGTTAAGTAACGATGGTAGTCATTTTGAGGGGATGACCATTAAGCCGATTGTATTTTTCGCTAGGCCTACTTTTGAGGAGCTTGTGTCCCGTATGAAGGAGGTGTTGGGGTGGAGACATGAGCTGTTAGTTGTGCAAGATAGATATGATATGGGAGCCGGGCCAATGTCATATAAGCACATGTTAGAGTTAAACGGGGAGATGGAATGGTCAACATATGTTGAGATGGTTATGGGGTCGCAATTCAATCGCTCAAAGATTGTTGCTTTGAAAGGGCATGAGACGAAATACAACGAGTCCCTAGACCTTAATCAATCTCCGCATGTGGTTTCCCTTCTCTTCTATCATGAACCAATGAATGTACCGGTGGAGGAAGATATCAAGATGAAGAGTGCGTCGGTTGGGGCGATGCCAAATTAGGCACTCTTCCCATATAGTCAACCAATTGGTGGTCATACATCAATTTCGATAGATGAGGAGAACGAGGCGAAGCAGGTAATGAACAGGTTGAGGACAATGAACAAGAAGCTGAGCACAAGCCTATGACAGACAGTTAGATAGCTTCTGGCGTGCGACACTTGCTGTGAGAAGGTATTTATACGCACAGTGAGTGTGAGGAGACATTGGGAAATCATGGGTTGCCCCTTCTTTACTAGATGAACCATCCGGCAATGAGTCAAACTATGAGGATGAATATGCCTCTGACTCAGAGGATGATCGTCCGGTTGGTGCAATGTCACATGAAGAAAGAACGGTGTTTGAGAAATTTGTTGGTCGCAATCCAGCAATAGTTCTGTTTGAGGATCTTAGCAATGCAGATCAAGCAATTGCGGATGGTGGACCAGAGTACGACGGCGACATTGATGCAATGGGAGAAGAGCCTAGAAAGGGGCTATAATTCCGATGTATGGATGAGTTAAAGATATGGCTGCAACAATACTCCATCCGTGTGCATCGTCCATTCCGGGTGAAGCACTCCAATGTTGCAGTGAGGTATAGCTTGCATAGATGAATCGTGCAAATGGGAGGTCCGCGCACGGAAGAGCATTGGCGATAGATGGAAGATATCCAGGTTAGGCGAGGAGCACTCACGTTGTAGCGCAAAGGCATTGGGAAAGCACTTGCAGCTGACATCCCGTTTCATTGGCAATAGGTTGTAGCCTTTTTTTCAGGCTGAACCAACAATTTCTATCAGCGTAGCGGTAGAGGCTGTCTAGTTTATTTTCCGGTACCATCCATCGTATGGCAAAGCCTGGCGGGCCAACCAGGTGGCTATGAAAGTTATCTATGGGGAATGGGACGAGGCGTACGTCTGGTTGCCTACATTGTTCAATGTCATCAAGAATAAGAACCCTTCAATGTACTATGTAGTGGAGCCTCATCCCGAGAAGTCCGTACTGGTGAATGGTACATCAAGACGTGTTTTTGGCCGTGCTTTATGGATTTTTGGTCAGTGTGTGGAAGCCATCAAGCATTTACGGCGTGTACTTGCAATAGATGGGACCTTCCTAACCAGAAAGTTCAAGGGCACATTGTTAACTGCGATGGGGATCAATGCATGTTACCAGTTAGTCCCTTGGCCTTTGCTCTAGTTGAGAAGGAGAATACTTCAAATTGGGAGTGGTTTATCCATACTCTTAGGTGGCGTCTGATCGGCCCTAACAAGAAGGTTTGCATAATTTCTGACAGACATCCTGGCATTCTCAACTCGATTGATAATCACATTCCTAGGCACCTTCCAATCCATCATAGATGTTGCATGCAACATTTCTATGCTAACTTCTACTCCGCCGGGGCTACTCAAGATCAGATGAAGGAGCTATAACGTATAATCCAAATTAACGAGAAACTTGTTTTCCTTGCTGAGACAAGACGACTAATGACCCTACTTGAAGACCGTCCTAGGAAGTGGTTGGATGACCATATGGCAAACAAGCAGAAATGGTCAAGGGCTTTCAATCATGAAGGGCATAGGTACGACTTCATGATAAGCAATTTAGCTAAAAGTTTCAACAATGTGCTTAGGGGTATTCGGAAGTTGCTCGTGACTGCTATTGTATCATATACATTCAGCAAGCTGAACATTGTAGATAGACAAAAGGAAGCTTCGGAGCAAGTTCGTACCGATGTGCGTTGGTTGAAGAGAGTGAAGGACAAACTCGAGAAGGAAATGAGAAAAACGTCAAGGCAAAGGGCGACTTTCTTTGACTTCGATACAATAAAGTGTGAGGTCACTGAACAAGACGGCGTGACTACCGCAGGGGGGTTCAATGGGGAGGTCGGCACTATTGTGTTGTTGGAAGGGATAACACCTGTACTTGCCAACGACCGACTCTTTACCACATGCCTTATTCAGACATGATCAACGTCTGCAGACTTCAAGGTGTAAATGCGGAGGTGCCGCCGCGTATGTGTGATGAGTTGTCGAATGATGTCTTACGGAACACATATTCACCAAAATTTGAGCCATACCTAGATTCTTCGTAGTGGCCTACCTACGATGGTGAGTCATTTGTTCTGGATACTTCAATGATGATTAAAGGTCATGGAAGAAGAAGGTCAAAGAGATTCAGGAATGACATGGATATAGTCTTCTCAGGCAATGCACATAAGGAAAGGCCGAACAATCTAAACTTAGAACGTCCGGTGCCGAACCGTTGTTCACTATGTCATTAGAAAGGTCACAAGAAATCTACATGCCCATGGTGTGCGGACCAGCCACGTAAGCGGCTTCGTAATGTGGTTCATAGTGAGCGACGTTGTGAGGTTGTCAATTTAATAGTTTTCATACCTGCATATTTTATTCATGAACGTGTATTTACTTCGATACTTCCATATTTGCATATTTTATTCATGAACATGTATTTACTTTGATATTACCATATTTGCATATTTTATTCATGAACGTGTGTAACGCCCTAGCTTTTAGGCGTAAAACTAATTTAATAAAATCTGTATTTTCGAAAACCGAGTTTTTATTTGTTGTTGTGCCGTGTGCCGTGATCTCGTTTTCCTCCCGTTGGACCGAATCTCGCAACCCGTGATCCTCTCTTCTCCTGAGAACCCGTTTCGAAAATATACACTGGCGTCCTCGAAAAATCCCCAAATCAGCCATCAGGAATTAATCTCCCTTCTGCCAATAAATTCACAAAATACAAATTTCAATTCCAAATTTCAATCCTTCCAAATGTCCAAAGAAATGTCAATTCTTTATTCCCAAAACAGTAAAGATCTTCTGTTTCCCTCTTGGGCCGAATCTCCCCGGCCCGCTCCTGTTCAGTATCTCCCCGCGCCGACACCTGGGCTATCCCCACGCGTCGGGATCTCGCGCACGCGGTGGGAAAAACGCACTATTCTTCTTCCCCGCTCGGCGCCCTTCTTTTTTCTCTATCTCTCGTTCTCTCTCGCGACCTCGCCCGCCGTCACCGTTCAAAAATCCCGCCCGCCGAGCCTTGGATCTCCTCCGTTCCCGCCCACGTTTGGCCGCCGTGGCCGACCCCCAGTACTGCCGCCGTCATCCCGACTGCCACGGCGACCGTTCTGCCGCCACACCGCTCCAAACGCGCCTGCGCCGCTTTTTCTTTTCCGCCCGCGTCACCTTGGACCGCCGCTAGCCGCCAAGGCATGGAGCTCCTCCGCTGGCCTTGCTGCGCGCCCGCGCCCGGAAGCGGAAACCTCCAACTTCCCTTTCATGCCCCGCTTTCTGCTTTTTCCATCCCGAGCCGGACACGGTTCCCCGCCGTTTGGCCGCTACCGCCGGCAGGCCGAGGACGATGACGCCGGTCGTGCCAGCCTTGCTTGACCGCGCCAGCTCGCCGCCCATGGGAAATCCCCGTGCAGTCCCTAGCCCTTGTCAAGCTCCCGCGGCCTATAAAATCACATCACCATCGCCCTGTGCTCCTCTTCCGAACGCCGTCCTCCCCACCTCACCTCGGGATCCCGCGCCGCGTCACGCTCGCGCCACGCCTAGGACCGCCGCCGCCGTCGTCGTCGGCCTCTCTTCCCCGCCCATCCGTGCCGAGGCACGAACGATCACGTTCGTGCCGCCGGCATACCTTCACAGCGCCCCTCCGATCACGGTAGCTCCCCCATCCCGTCCTTCCCCTGTTCCCCTTCCCTAGACGCAACCGAGGCCCTCTGCCATCCTGTAAGGACTAGCCGCCAGCCGTAAGACGTCCCGCCGCGCAGGCCCCGCCATCGTTTTGCCATCTCACCATCACCGGTCCCGCCGCGTCAATCCCTGCCGAACCCCGGTGCGTGACACAACCTCAGAACCCCACAGGAACACCCCCGCGGGAGGAATCGAGCTCCGGGCAACCCCCGACGTTTTTCCCCAATCTCGCTTCGGATCAGTACGCCACCACAATCCGCCGTCTCCGAGCACGTTCCGGTGAATCAAAGCCGTTAGCACGGTTCCCCTTGCCCTCCGCGTCGCACCGGTGTTTTCGCCATCGTTCCCTGAAAAGCCGCCGCGGTGATGCTGAGCCGTCGCGCGCCGTCGGATGCTACCCTGTTCATCGTCTAGCTCTTGCCGCGAGGCCATGGGTCGAGGCCGCCTCCCCGGGAGCTCGCACACACGCGGATCAGCAGACCCGTGCGTCTGCGCGTGGGCCTGTCCTTAATCGGTGTACCGCGAACCCCCGTGGTGCTCCCCGTCCATCTTCCCCTGTACGCCCCCTCGTAAACTCTCCTCACGTGGACCCCGAAACCGACAAGCGGGTCCCGCACTCCGGCCAGGCCCGCAGGTCAGTCCCCGACCGCGTCCTGCCGCCGGCCTCCTGGGCCGTGAGGCCGAACCGGCCCATGCATCTCCCTGAGGCTACCACCACGTGGGCTGTCTCGGTCGCTCGGCCCATTCCCGCACGCACTAGGCACCAAGGCCCCCCTAGCCGCTGGGCCCTATTGTCAGTGGCCCAGAAGAGAAAAATCAATTTTAACTCTTTTCCAGTGCGCCAGAAAATGCCAAAATCTTCTAAAATCAATATCTTTTCCTCCGTTCGTCCGATTGACTCTGTTCCAGTTCCAGAAATTTTTTAAAAATGAGATCTTTCCCATGGCACCCTTAGAATCTATAATAGGACTATTATACTAGTCTTTTTATTGCTTTTTTCGTAACGCGTGTAGTATCGGACCCCGAGGAGTCTCCGGACGCGGATTTCGAAGACAACGCTGTAGGCCTTGAGCAAGGCAAGTCATCTTTGATCATCTCGAACCCATAATTAGGAAACTAATTATTTTATTTGCCAAATCGCATAAATTGGGTTACACTAAAATTCTCGGCCGCGGTTGCGAGACGACCGACGGGCCGCCAACCCATTTGCTGCATGACTTCCTTGATTTCTTGCGATTCTCTTAAACATCCTTGTCACTTTCCTTAATAGATCCCGGTATCCGTGCCGACGGGCGTGGTACCGGTGATCGCCTATTAAATTTAAAAATGTCTACGATGAGTAAAATTGGGTTTATAAAATATTGGAAAACCCGACACCTGGGTCAGTGCCTTAAAAATAAAATGAATTGCGAAAACCATGGTGCGGGGATCGTACCAGTGGGACGAGTCTCCCGCACTGCAGCTAAGGATCGATCCCTTTGGAATTTTATCCGAACATACAACAGTATAACCACATGAGTGATATGGGACAACTCCTAGTGGAGTAATGAGTCGCCCAGGGATGCCTTGCATGCCAATGGACTGTGGATCATGTGGGAGGGCGTCGGGGTTGCCTCCTGGGTTCTTGGTACAGCATGGTCGAGGACCTACCCTGTGATTGGTCCTGGACCCCTCCAGTTGGCATAGGGTAACCTGGGTGCACTCCGAAAACGCCTTGTCGCGAAAACCCCTAGTTGCCAGTCGTGTTCGTTCAGTCGTGAGCTGGGCGATAGGGTAAGTCGCGTTGTGTGGGTAAAGTGTACCCCCTCTACAGAGGTTTAAACTGGCGATCATGGGCGGATGTAAGGTGATTCCTTAGCGTAGTTTTGTTTGACAACTGTTTGCGAAGGATGTTTGCGGATTGGGAATCCGGTTTCGGAAATGGTGTGATGCTGTCGAGGACGGCCGGGCTGTGGGCCCAATGATGATGGATCAACTAGGAAGCTGGATCCCCGAGGCCAACTCTTGAGAGTTGCGCCAATTCAAAGATTGATACAAATCACTCCAATCCGGGTGAGACCGCACCTCGCCCCGATTGTTGAGAAGCACACACTTAGACTATTCTGAAAGCGATTCAAATGAAATGAATTGTAAAACAACCAGCCATCCTTTGAAGCTTGCATTAACCACCTAAGTTCACATGACTTGTTGAGTACGCTAGTACTCACCCTTGCTCCATATATATGTATCTATCTATCACCCCCAGAGCTAGAAGACGAGCTGGATCCAACTGACGAGGAGTTCTTCCAGGAGCAGGTTGGCTTCGAGGAGTTTTAGGATTTCGGCTTAGTTCCCGAGTCGCGCTTGTGGCTTTGGGCTAGTTTCCGCTTTTCGCTCTTTTGCTAATGTATCATTGTGAACTCGGGGTATGTCCGCAGTTCCAACTTGGATGCAAGACTATGTCTATTAATAAAGACAAGTTGTGCCATGATAGTTCCATCGCTTGTTGTGCCAGCACTATATTCCTGGGACTAGTACAGGTTTGCAGGTCAATTGCACGATCTGAACTCGTCCTTCATGGTAGGTCAGTTTGGGGTGTGACAACGTGTATTTACTTCGATACTTCCATATTTGCAGGATGGCACACCCTCCGGGCCTCGACCCCTACTACAAGGCGACCCATCAGGCACCCAGGATAGCGGCTGGAGAGGTGAGCTACTACTTTCTGCAGCCTATTATCTGTTTGGCTACACACCTCCGTGTGTGGACACTAACAAATTTATTTAAACTGTTTTAGGCTCTCCGAGTGTTGAGAGTACGTGGCCACACCCCGGTGATGCCTTTCGACAGTCGGTACATCCCGCTACTCAAGTGGGCTAATCTTCTGTGCTTTGTCACGGTGGTGCAGGGGGGATGCCGATCTTCAACGCTCCAGCACTGACTACTCTAGTTGATCGTTGGTGGCCCGAGACACACACCTTTCACCTACCGTCTGGAGAGATGACTATCATCCTTGAGGACATCGCCAAGTTTTTGGGCCTCCCGATCAAGGGCAATCCAATGACTGGCAGCACGGCATCTGGAGGTTGGAGAGCACGAGTGGAGGAGTTGCTGGGAGAAGCGCCTCCTTTACCTCCGGATGGATAGAAGCAAACCAAGGCATCCGGTGTCCCACTTGCTTGGTTGCATCACACATTTGGAGAGGTAGACCCGAATGCAGATGAGGCCACAGTTGAGCGACACTGCAGGGTTTACGTTCTACACATGTTTGGTTCTGTGCTCTTTCCGGACTCAAGGGGAGACATGGCATCTTGGATGTGGCTACTGTTGCTGCGAGATTGGGATGAGGCAGGAGAGTACAGTTGGGGTTCAGCAGCCCTTGCTTGGTTGTATAGGCAGCTGTGTGATGCCTATAGACGAATGTCACCAGTGTCTAACCTCAGTGGGTTTGTCCTCCTATTGCAGGTTAGTTCCCAAATGCACAATTCTTTTTCATGTCGGTCTCATATTCTTCAAAAAAATTGTAACAATTTGTACTTCTCGTGTCCTACTGTGTAGATTTGGATGTGGCTCCGTCTTCCCGTGGGGCGGCTATCCTGGAGATCACATCCGGAGTGGCCTTTACAGAACACCGATAGACATCCTACGGTGGCTCACCTATTTGTGCAAGTGCCACAACCAGCTGTGCGAAACAACGCCATGTACTACTACTACACAAATGAGCTCGATAGCTTGCATCCCTCACAAGTGAGTTTCAACTCGACACCCCCACCCCCCACTATAGCATGACTGCATTTTCCTATGGATATTGAACTAGCATATCTACTTGCAGATTGAGTGGGAGCCATACAGATCCCAAGAGATTCAGGACTTGGGACTTAACGCCATGTGCGAGGTTGACCACAACATGAAAGCACTCCTCTGCCCACTAGTCTGCTTCTACGCGGTGGAGTTCCTTTTATGCCATCGTGTGATGAGACAGTTCGGGAGACGGCAAAGATCACCTCCCCTGAACGTGTCCACTTCGATTGACCTCCACAAGTAAGTCATTTTTCTATAGAACTCCTTCATTGAAATATTTTGGAGTTATAACCAATCCCTATGTGTTTATCCAGGTTGGACAGTCGGAAGAACAAATGGATCACCGACTGGAGTGCCCACCACGTGCAGCACAACCAGCACTAGCTAAGATACCACGACAATCGTTTCCTTGACGGAACGATGGACAACAAGCGGGAATTTGACCAGAACCTCCATTGGCTACGCCAGAATTACCGGATTGTGCTCCGTTCGTCGTGGACCTTGAGCGACGTAGCCAATGAGGCATCTAACGAGGAAGTCGCCAACCTGTTTGATGCACGTACATGGCAAGGAGATAGAGTGGAGCATGGTCTGGTGCGTGATAGAGTGGTAAGTACTCTGTCCACATGTCAAGTTTACATCTGCAATTAATGGGGTCTTAACCGAGATTAGCCTGAATTGTAGGCTCGTGAGCTTCTACGATCCGTTAACGACGCGGGGGTTGCACTTGGCGTGCCGCCAGGTTCGGAGAAAGAGCCATCGATTCCTTGTCTATATATCTTCTCTATATATGTTGTCTATATATCTTGTGTCTTGCTTTTAGGTCCTTCGTGTCTGTTGTCGCTGGTTGGTTGCATGTCTCGGGTGCACAGCGGTGGATGTCTTCGAACCACAGCGACTGCACCGGGAAGCAGGGCAGTCATCAAGATCTGCACAGGGACATGACGACGGCGAGGAGGAGGAGGAAGAGGAAGAGGAAGAGGCCGGCAAGGAGAACGAAGGAGAGGAGATACCACCTCAGCACGATGAGATAGGTCCCTTGTAGCTTGTGGACGCCCCAGAGGCCTCACAGCCGGATCGCCCCCGCAGGAAAGTCAAGCACCCTAATAGGTTCACACCTGATCTTCGTCGCCAGCGTGCGAAGAAATGATTTAATGTAAGCTTGTAGTAGCTATGTCGTTGTGTAATTAGAACTAGACTCTATTAACTATATCATGTATATGTGTGTTTGTGCTTGTTGGCATGCCTACCTGTGCTCGTTGCATCGGTGAACTGCTTGTTGTGCTCGTTGCGTTGGTGAACTGCTTGTTGTGGTGGTGAATATATGTGTGAACTTCTGGGTGGGGGGGCTAGGATTATGGACTGAATATGTCCAGTTTCTGGGTGTGGGGGGGGGGGGCTGTCAATGCTCTGTATCGGCAATAATAATATGTGGCTACTCGTGAGACCTAAACTTGATGGATTACAAAGGAACACGAAACAATTTATCCTTGAAGCGATTATGCCCATGAACTGAGTGCGTTGCTCGTAATGATGCGACTGGGGACTCCAGATCTGTAGATTATACTCAGTATGAAGTCTTTCGCCCAGGCCGCAGTTATGGTAGCAACAGGTCTGGCCTCAATCCACTTTGTGAACTTGTCCACCACGACGAACAGATGTGTAAACCCTCCTGACGTCTTCTTGAATGGTCTGACCATGTCAAGCCCTAGACTACAAAGGGCTAAGATATTGGAATAGTCTGCAACTTTTGTGTTGGTAGTTGAGTTTGACGAGTGAAAAATTGACATCCCTCGCATGACCGGAGAGTGCTTCAGCGCTGGTAACTGCTGTCGACCAGAAGAATCCTTATCTGCAAGCCTTTCTGATTAACGTTCTGGATGCAACATGGTTGCCACAGACGCCCGAGTGGATAGATTGTAGAATCTACTTGCCCTCCTCAGATGTGACACAGTGCATGAGAACTCCAGATGCGCTTTAACGATATAGGTCTTCTCTGACTACGATAAAGCTTTTGCTCCATCACTTGACTTGCTCGGCTTCATTGCAATCTTCAGGGAGTCAGTAGAAATTGAATGATTGGTGTCCTCTAGTCTTGAAAAATAATGAGCACCTCTGACTGAAAGCTCTAGTAGTGGTTTGTGTCAATGTTTTGTATCGGTAATAATAATACGGGGCTACTCGTGAGACCTAAACTTGATGGACTGCAAAGGAACACGAACAATTTATACTGGTTCAGGCCCTCGAGATGAGGTAATACCCTACGTCCAGTTGTGGTGTATTGTCTTTGAGGTTTCTCTAGTAAGATTTGCACTATTGCCCTCAGGGGACGCCCTGCCTCCTCTTATATACCGGGGGATAGAGTTACAGAGTAGGAATCCCAGTCGGACTCTGACCAAGGGATTTTCTTCTAGGAATACAACGTTCCCGACTAGGACTATATCCTTCCCTTGTCGTACAGGGTTATGAATGCCGAGTCTTATTATATCCCTGATTACAAGGTTAGACCCATCCTCTCTCCAAGTGGTCCAATAGCTTCTCATGAGGTACCCGAGGGCCCATGGCCTTCACAGCAGCCCCTGAGACCTTCATAGTTGAGTCACAGCTGATGCCGAGTGCTCATCCTCCATGGTGAAGAATTCCCAAGTGCATTGCTTCCGAGTACTCTTTTGTCCAAGTGCTTCTTCTCCCGAGTCCTGCTTCATGTCAGCTGGCCACGAGGCTATGAAGGGCTTCATAGAAAAATATGAATAGTGTGCGCTGAATAGGCGCACCTATTAGGTGTAGCCCCCGATTTTGTGCTTAATTGTAAAACAATTAAACATAAAGTCAAAGATATTTAACCTTGTAGTCTTTACTAAGTAGTATACTACACGGTATGTAGACTCTTCAGCATCATGTCAGCTGGTATAATTGTTACTCATGGCAATTGGTGGCTAAGCATGTAAGTCGAGTACCACTTCTTGGATTTTAACCCAATGTGTGGTCTGGTTTACTTGAGAGGTACCTACATCCCCAATTTTAATGGAGACCAGCTGTCGATCCTTATAAGGATGTATCCTCAATACCTGGCAAATAATGCAGATATCTGAACACATGTGTTCAGCAATAAGGCTTTTATGAAGCATATCTGATTATTTAATCGGTTTCTGTAGATAGCATCTGCACTATGATTTTAACACAGCCAGCAGTCGACTCTACAGAGCATGTCATTTAGAAACTCATATCTTGTGACCCAGTACTGATTCAGCTGGCCCAAGCCCACTTATCAGCACAGACTCTATAAAAGCGGGAAGAAAGAAAAAAGATTCCCTTATCTTCTCCAATCCGCTAATCGTTTTGTCTTCTAGCTTTCGCGCTGAAATTTTGCGCTTTGTCTCGCTAGGGTTTGCCATAGCCGGCGTCTCTCGCTTGAAACTCGCGCGATTCCGCTCCGCCGCATCCATCCCAAGCCTTCAATAGCATTTCCCCCAAATCTTCTCATTCCTAGCAATGTCGAGAGCTTCGCTCGAGATCCCAGAGATGTCCGCAAAAGCTTGGCCAGTTTCGGACTGCGGCTTGACAAAGCTGAAGTACTTGGAGAAGCAACTGATGCTGCAGCGACAAGAAGTCATCTATTGGTGCACCACCGAAGGGGAATCTATGCCAGCACCCCAATCTGGTGAGACAGTCACCTTCACCTCTTTCTTCCATTGCGGTCTTGCCCTTTCCTCTTCGGATTTCTTCCGTCAACTTTTGTCCTTCTATCAACTAGAGCTGGTGAATTTAAATTCCAACTCCATCCTGCAAATCTCCATTTTCACCACATTGTGTGAATGTTTTCCGGGGGTTAAGCCCTATTTCAACCTTTTCTGGTATTTGTTCCACATTAAGCCCCAGCCGTCCAAAAACAAAGTCCAAGTGATTGGGGGAGCCGGTCTCCAACTCTGGAACGAAATGAAAAAGATCTATCTCTATGTTCCTTTGAAAACCTCCCTCAAGGTCCCTCAAGGGCTAAGATAGAGAATGGTTCTATTGCTCCGATCTTGAACCTTCTCTGCCCCCTTTCACTGGCTCTTCTCCGGTGGTCTTGCCCAGCTGGTCTTCTGTGCCAAGCTATGAAGAGATGGGCCAAGTGTATCAACTGATAGAGAAGATTGATCATCTGAAGAGCTCGGGATTAACTGGTCCCTGGGTGGCGAGGTGTTTCTTGAACCGTTGCACCAGGCCTCTGAAGCTGAGAAGCCACTTCGGCTGGGATTACCAGGGCAAAAATGATCCTAGCTAAGAATACTCGGACTTGACTGATGAGAACAAGGTGATTGACACCTTGCTCGGCTTTTTTGTCAACGGGGTTGTAGAGACAGAAGACACCGACCGTGCCACTGCAGCCTATAGCCAAAAAAGGCCTCGGCCACAGGTAATCTTGAAAAGCTGATTTGGAATTGCTATCCATTGGTGATAAACATCTATGGACATTTGTCTTGAATCGTTCTCCAATGTATGATATATATTTTTGAAACATTTGTAGGATTGTGAGGAGTTCGATGATGATTCCCAAACCCTGTCGACCACCAAAACGAAGAAGAGGCTAGCCAGCTCTTCTGCTGCTCAACTCAGCTCCAAGAGGGTTGGGAAGAAACCCATTGAAGATACGGGTAAGAAAAGAGCAAGCAAGCCAAGTGCAGCACCGGGGAGTTTGAAGATCAAAGACCTTGCCAGTTTAGCCCCCAGGCCGCCAAGCCCGAGGCCATTTTCCCCGAGTCCGAGGCCAGCAACATCGAGCCCAAGGCTAGCACCGCTGAGCTCAGCAACATCGAGCCCAGCAACATCAAGACCAAGGCCAACGCCGCCAAGTATGAGATCAGCAACATCGAGCCCAAGGGCAGCGCCACCGAGTACTTCGATGCCCCAGTCAGCTGCGCCAGAATCAGAGCCCACTAGGGGTAAATCGCCACCGCCGACTGCCGCGCCGACTGGCCCGATAGCCAGCAGCTCTTCACTACCGATATCTTCTGGAGCCCCCTCGTGGAAGTTCAAGATTTCCAAGAGGTAAGCAATCTCCAATCTTCCAAGAATCTTGAATGATAGTATCTTGATATTTGACTCACTGTGCAGGAAACAAGTTGACATTGATCCCAAGGGGACTATGCCAGCTGCTCTTGTTACTGAGCCGTCCCCAACCGAGCTAGCACCGACAAGTTCTTCTGCCGAGCCAGAGGCTACCCTAGCCGCAGAAGCTGAAGCAGTCTCGACAGCAGGACCACTATTGCCGGCCGACCAAGGGGCGAGTGCTGAAGCTACTACTCCAGCCCCTGAGCAAATCGCTGAAGCCCCAGCAGCCACTGAGTCTAGAGCCAGGACCCCATCGCCACTCATATCGTCGTCATCTTCTGATGAGGTAGACATCCCCCGGCTCGAAGCCCCTCCTTGCAACTTGCCGAGAACGTTCCGTTGGGTATCCCCTGAGGGAGTTACGGAGAGCTACGAGCATGATGAACAAGCCGCGTCAAGGGAGCGTGAAGTTCTTCTTCGTGCTACAATCGCCGCGTCCAGGGGAGTCCAGTTATGTAGAAAATCTTGCCATGTTGAGTTCTTGACGATTCTCCTTAATCTGGTACTCCGCCATTTGACTCTGTTTTTCTCTATTTTGCTCTGACCAGAAGATCGTCAATCGCTCGAAGAAAAACAAGATCTTGACCCAGCTCGCCCCCCATCTCCAACGACTAGGCCAGCTCCAGGCTGCCAAGGACGACCTGGAACGGACTAGCCAGGAGAAGGAAACTTGGCTAAGGGGAGCAGTTGACAAGCTCAGGGACGAAAAGTGAGCTCTAGCTGAAAAGATCAGAAGTAAGTCTTCTATGTCTTCTTCCCGAGTAAATCCCGAGTATATTTCTCCAGTATTGTTGATTCCCGACTGCCTTGTTGAGTTTTGACTGCAATCTTGAATTCTTGACTGTTTTGATTTGCAGCCCTCGAAGCCGAGTTGAAAACCCAAGCAGAGGAGAAGAAACAACAAAATATCGAGCTGAAAGAAATGAAGAAGGCCAAAGCCAAGGTGGAGGCCGACTATGCTAGTAAGCCTCCTGTCTGACAATAACCTTAATCCGTTTTCTTATCGCTCGGACTGCATGTTTTGGCTAACAAGTATACTTGTTGATGCACCTGAACAACTTCAAAAGCCAATGCCCAGATCCAGTTTAACGCCTTTGCAGAGGAGATCAAGGTTGTCAAGGAGTCACGGGAAATCCTCGTCGGATCCGTGAAAGGGCTCCTTGACATTATGGAGCCTCACCATGCTAGGACCAGCTCCAGTACCGTCTCCCAGGTGCAGGCACGCCTTAGCAAAGCCCCGAGCATCTTGAAAAAGTACTCGGATGAGCGTGTTGCTGTCGGTGTTGCCAAACCCTCGCTATGACCAAATCGATTTACCCTAGGGTAGATATCGAGGCCATTGGTGAAGGTTTTGCCAAAGAGACAACACTCGAAGAGGCATTGGAGTTGATCAACCAGGTGAGGCCAACTGCAGAGGCAATCGCAAAAGACATGGGTATGTAGAAAGAAAGCAATTATGTAGTTGGTGTATATATGACTTTGGTGAAAGCATGTATATATCTTGTAAAATGCTACCAAGTACTTGCTTACTGTTAGTTGTCATTAGCTTTACCCGACTATGTAGTCTGTGCTGAGTAGATCGATAGGAACATAAGAAAAGGCGTTCACTTCTAAAAGCTATACTCAGGCAAACTTAGTGTAACCGTTGTAAAACTTCATAACTTGGATAAAGCAAGCTCGTATTTTATTAACAAGGCACATAATACATGCAGCTCCCGACTCACTACTCGTTTGAAACAAGCGATGTAGTGAGTCAGAAAAAAAAACTTTGTACATATATATAGAGGAAATACAAAACTCAGGTATAGAAAGGACGTAGCCGTTCTATATTCCCTGAGTTGCTAACGCGGGCACCATCTTCAGTCTTCAGTCGGTAGGCACCCGGATGTGTCACTTCAGCGATAATGAATGGCCCTTCCCACAGAGGGGATAGTTTATGCCTGTCTTTGGTGGTTTGTATTTTTCTCAAGACGAGATCTCCCACCAAAAAGGCGCGGCCACGGACATTTCGATTGTGATAATGACATAGGCTTTGAAGATACCTTGCCGACTGGATAGTTGCGATATCCCTCGCTTCCTCCAACTGATCGAGTTCGACCAATCGGGTTGTGTTTGATTTGTCTTTTGAGTGGGCCCGAACTCGTGGAGAGCCGAACTCCAACTCGGTTGGTAACATAGCCTCAGCACCATAGACTAGGAAGAAAGGGGATTGCCCTGTTGCCCGACTAACCGTGGTTCTTAGAGACCAGAGAACAGATGGGAGTTCTTGTACCCACCGCCCTGCATATGGTTGTAGTCAGTCGAACACCCAAGCCTTGATACCTTGTAAGACCATGCCATTAGCATGCTCGACCTGCCCATTACTTCGTGGGTGTGCCACAGAAGCATAACAGATCTTGATGCCCAAATTGTCACAGAAATCTTGAAATACGTCGCCCATGAACTGAGTACTGTTGTCCGTTATGATGCGGTTAGGAACCCCAAATCGGTATAAAATACTCATAATGAAGTCCTTTGCTTATGCCACTGTTATGGTAGCAATGGGTTTTGCCTCAATCCACTTTGTGAATTTATCCACTGTGACGAACAAGTGTGTGAACCCCCCTGGCGCTTTTTTGAACGGCTCGACCATGTCAAGGCCCCAAACTGCAAAGTGCCAAGAGATTGGAATTGTTTAAAGTTCTTGAGCTGGAAGATGTGTTGGTCTTGCATAGAATTGGCATCCCTCGCATGTGTGAACTATATCTTTAGCGTCTCTTTCTGCAGTAGGCCAAAAAAAACCCTGCCTATAAGCCTTTCCGACTAACGTCCTGGATGCAGCATGGTTGCCACAGATACCTGAGTGGATCGATTGCAGAATCTGCTTGCCCTCCTCGGGTGTGACGCAGCGCATGAGGACCCTAGATACGCTTCTGCGGTACAGGTCTTCTCCTACTACAAGGAAACATTTGCTTCGACGCTTGATCCGTTTGGCTTCACTGCGTTCTTCTGGGAGTTCATCGTCCAAGAGGAATTTGAGAACTGGAGTCTGCCAATCTTGAGAGATGATTAGTACTTCATTTGTTGCCGGGGTAGGTTCAGCCCCTGATTGTTCAAGCACTAGTTTCTTCTTGACTGATGGCTCCAGTAGTTGTTTAACAAAAATCCCAATCGGGACCACTTCTCGTTTGGATCCCATGTTGGCCAATTCGTCTGCAGCATTGTTGTATTGTCGTAATACATGAGTTATCTCCAGCCCGTCGAACTTGTTTTCTAACTTTCTAACCTCCTGATAATACGCCGCCATAGTATCGTCGAGACATGTCTAGTCTTTCATGACTTGGCTGACCACGAGTTGAGAATCCTTGCGCACAACCAGTTGACGGATGCCGAGTGATATGGCAATGCGGAGCCCGTGGATGAGTGCTTCGTACTCGGTGACATTGTGGGAAGCCAGAAAGTGAATCTGGAGGACATACTTGAGTTTTTTGCTGGTGGGTGACGTCAACACAACGCCAGTCCCCGCGCCGCCGATCCGTAGAGAACCGTCGAAGTACATCATCCAGTACTCTAGCCTGTCCGTGTTTGTAGTCGTTTGAACTTCCATCCACTTGGCCACAAAGTCGGCTAGAGCTTGAGATTTGATTGTTGTCCGTGGTTGAAAAATGATGCCAAACGCCATCAACTTGAGCACCCATTTAGCGATTCGGCTAGTGGCCTCGCGATTGTGTAGGATGTCTCTGAGTGGATACGATGTGACAACGGTGACTTGATGCGACTGAAAATAGTGCACCAACTTCCGGACAGTGATGAGTAGGCCATATAACAGCTTCTGGATTTGAGGATACCTCATCTTGGAGTCGGCTAGGATCTCGCTGATGAAGTAGACTAGCCGTTGAATTTTCTGTATATGTCCTGGCTCTGATTTCTCGATTACCAACACTGTGCTGACTACCGAGTAGTTGCTGCCAAGTATAACATTAGTGGTTCTTGGGGCATAGGTGACACCAACACTGGTGGTGATGTGAGAAATTTTTTGAAATCTTCGAAGGCTTGTTAGGCTTCGGGTGTCCATTAAAAATTGTCCGCTTTCTTCAGTAGTTAGAAAAAGGGCATGCCCCGTTCACCAAGTCGGGAGATGAATCGACTAAGTGCCGCCATGCATCCTGTCAGCTTTTAGACGTCCTTTTAGCTAGTTGGGGGTGCCATATTCATGATAGTGTTAATTTTCTTTGGATTGGCCTTGATGCTTCAATGCGATACGATGAAGCCGAGTAGCTTGCTGGACGGTACACCGAAAGCTTACTTTTCCGGATTCAACTTCATCTTGAATCTTTGAAGGTTTTCGAAAGCTTCTTCCAAGTTGGTGATGAGGTCTTCCCTGGACTTTGTCTTAATCACCACGTCATCGACATACGCCTCCACGTTGCTCCCAAGTTAAGTGTGTAAACACCGCTGAATTGCTCGTTGATACGTTGCTCTAGCGTTTTTAACCCGAACGGCATAGTAATATAGCAGTATGCTCCAAACGGCGTGATGAAAGAAATCTTCAGGCAGTCTTCCTCCTTCAAGCTGATTTGGTGATATCCCAAGTAACAGTCGAGAAAGCTGAGAAGTTCGCACCCCGTAGTTGAATCCATCACCTGATCTATTCTGAGTAGACCAAATGGATCTTTGGGGCACTCCTTGTTTTTGTCGGTGTAGTCGACGCACATGCGTCATTTACCGTTCTTCTTTCGGACTAAGACTAGGTTTGCCAGCCAATCTGGGTGGTAGAACTCTTTGATGAACCCGGCTGCAAGGAGCTTGGTTATCTCCTCCCGAATAGCATCTTTGTGGTCTTGTGCGAAGCGCCGCAGCCGTTGTTTGACTGGCTTGACGTCCGACCTGACATTGAGGGAATGCTCGATCACCTCCCTTGGTACACCAGGCATGTCGGAAGGTTTCTAAGCAAATATGTCCTTGTTCGCCTGGAGGAAGGTGACGAGCATGTCTTTCTATTTAGGGTCGAGTCCGGTCTCGACTAGAGCAGTTTTGGAGGGGTCAGAAGGGTCCAAGGGGATCTTCTTGGTTTCAAAATTTGCTAAAATTCCCGACTTGGCAGCTTTTTTGGCCGGAACGTGATCGTCCTCGATGCAGTTGTGGCGGCTAGCTGAATGTTGTTACGCCCAACTGTCGCTTCTTGAGATTGAGCCAGCTCGCAGCTCTCCTTGTCGCAGGTGAAGGCTTGCTTGACATCGCTGTGAAGAGAAAGGACTCCGGCTGGTCCTGGCATCTTGAGCATCTTGTAGGTATAATGTGGCACTGCCATGAACTTGGCTAGCACCGGCCGTCCGAGTATCGCGTGATATATGGTCTCGAAGTCGGCAACCTCAAAGTAGACATACTCGGTGCAGAAATTATCCCACGTGCCAAAAGTAACTGGCAGAATTATTTGTCCAAGTGGAGTAGAAGATAGGCCGGGGATTACCCCATGGAAGGGCGCTGTACTCGGCCGTAGCTCTGAACGAGGAATCTTCATCTCGTCCAGTATCTTGGCGAACAGAATGTTGAGAGCGCTGCCTCCATCAATGAGAACCTTCTTCAGTTTAATGCTCCTGATGACTGGGTCCAGGACGAGTGGATAGCGTCCTGGATGAGTAATCTAATCAGGATGATCTGCGCGGTCAAACGTGATTGGCGTTTCAGACCAACGCAAGTATTGGGGGGCGTCTGCTGCAGAGACCGAGTTGATTTCGCGTGCTGTAAGCTTCTGCTTCCTCTTGGACTCATATGCAGATGGCCCTCCAAAGATGTGGTTGAACTCAGCCTAGGGATCTTGGTAATCGCCGGCTGTGCCTGAATTTGGCTTGTCCTTGTCTTTATCGGCGCCAGATGTTGAAGCTTGCTCGAAAGTAAGCTTCTTAAGCATGAAGCAGTCCTTAGCCGCGTGCTTGCCCTTTGGATGAAAGGGGCATGGCCCGTTCATCACTTTTTGGTATTCATTATTCCTCAGGGGTCGCAGCCGAGTATGCTCCACGGTAGCCACCACGTTATCCGACTTCCTCTTGCGGTTGTTGGATTTGTTCTGTGTTGGCTCGTCGTTGTCTTTCATGTCCTTCTGCCGGGGCTCTTTTTTGTCATCGAGGGCCTGAGCGACCGTGTCGGCCGAGTTGGCGTACTTGTTTACCATATCAAAAGGAGCCTTGACAGAAGCGGGAGGTTTTCGAGTGAACTTGGCAATGAACGTCTTTGACTCCATTGCGGAAGGCGGCGATGATGACCTCGTCCTTGATCATTGGGATCAAATTCTGCTTCTCAGAAAACCTCTTGATGAACTCGCAAAGAGACTCGTTCTTCCTTTGGTGCAACTGATAGAGATCGTGCTCAGATGATGGCCTCTCGTAAGTTCCCTGGAAGTTGGCGATAAAGCGTTGCCGGAGTTCTCCCCAGGAACCGATTGACCTCTTTGGGAGTCCTGTTAGCCATGTCCTCGCTGAGTCGGCTAGAGCGACTAGGTGGTAGTTAGCCATGGCCTTGTGATCTCCTCCAGCTGTTCGGATCGCCAGAGTGTAGACCGTGAGCCAGGACTTGGGATTGGTCTTCCCGTCGTACTTCTCGATTCTAGTCGACTTAAAACCCGACGGCCAGTCGACCTGTTGCAACTCCTGGGTGAAGGCCAGTACTCCTTCATCTGCATGAGGACTCCGGCTTTGACTACGATGGTGAAATCGCTCGTGGTGGAGGCCGAAGCGCTCGTTCTCGTCTTCCAGTTGGCACTGCTCATCTTTCTCGCATTCATGACACCGTGCATTGATGTCTTGCCTAAGATCACGTCGTAGTTGGCCTCGGAGATCCTGGTTGTCCCGACGGTCATTTTGATGTCGACACCGCCGGTCAGTGTTGGGGTTGCCAAGTGATGTCTGGCGTGACTTCGGGTGCGGCTGACTGGAGCCGGTCGCTCGGTGTCATGTCGAGGCGGATGAGACCGCCGTTGGAGAATCCGACCGGTTGGTCGGTATGAGGGTATCGTCTGACTGTTGGTGCTGCTGACATGCAGTAGTGGTGATCATGGCTTTTATCCTTGCTATAGTCAGGTTGGCCTGGTGATCAGGCCCAAACTGGAGTGTGTCCAGTAGAGTTGCAGCGGCTACGACGTTTTGCTGAGGCGTTACGAAGACGTCGTGGTCGCCGACTTGTGTTTGGAGGATTTGTTGCTGAGCGGTCTGCCCAGCCCTGTGCAGGTCGTCGTTGTGGGCATCGCGCTTGACGTGCAGGCGTCTTGCTTCTTCCTCCTATTGTTCTCGCAGTCGGCGAGCCTCTTCCTCTTGCTGCTTGCGTAGTCGGCGTGCCTCCTAAGTGGGAGTTGAGCCCTTGGACACCATGAAGACTTTGCAGGGCGGGGAGAAGCTTGCTGAACTGCTGTCCGACTTGGAATCGGAATCAGAGTAGTTGATGGGGGTGATCACAACTCCGACCTCCCTAGATCCGATCTTGAGCGGCTCTAGGCCGTATTCGAGTCGAACTCCAGAGGATCAGGTTTGCCGCGTCAGATGCTGATTGAAGTTATCCGTGGCATTGCCGAGTTCGAACGGGAGATTGACGATCTCCTCCTCTCTTAGCCCAATCTCAGCCAGCTCAAGGCCGAGTCCGAGTCGAACACTGAAAGAAAGAGTTGTCCTGAGACCCAGGCATGTTGAAGATTGCCGCAACATGTCGACGAGGGTTGCTACGGCGTTACATAGGCTTGGTCCCTGGCCGATCTGTTCGGGTCCGAGTCGGACAGGGTGAGGTTGCCTTGCTATAGTCAGGTTGGCCTGGTGATCAGGCCCAAGCGGCTATGGCATTGGTAAAGCCAAGTGAAGAAATATTTATTAGGAAGCGACTTAGCTGTTCGGTATTTGGGAGTGGGGATGCCATCCTTGCGTTTGGGCTTTTGAGCCCCTGAGCATGTCACTTGTTGTTCTGATAATCTTCAGTTGTAGGAGGTCAAAGACGTTTGTGACCGACTGCCACAATAAAGTTGTCTGACTTGCGTTTGCGGTTCACAGCCTTAGTCGGGGCCGCGTCATCGGTGTCCTTCCGCTTCTTCTATCAAGGTACCTTCTTGTCATCGAGGGCCTCAGCAACAGCGTCGGCCGAGTCGGCGTATTTGTTTGCCATGTCGAATAGAGCCTGGACAGAGTTGGGAGGCTTCCGAGTGAATTTAGCGAAGAACGAGGTGTTTTTGACTCCTTTTCAAAAGGCAGCGATGACGACCTCGTCCTTGATCTTTGGGATTGAATTCTTCTTTTCAGAGAACCTCTTGATGAAGTCATGAAGAGACTCATTCTTCCTTTGATGCAACTGATATAGGTCGTATTCGGAAGATGGCCTCTCGTATGTTCCTTGGAAATTGGTGATAAAGCGTTCCCGGAGTTCTCCCTAGGAGCCGATTGATCTCTTAGGGAGTCCTGTTAGCCATGTCCTCGCTGAGTCGGCTAAAGCGACTGGGAGGTAGTTAGCCATAGCCTTGTGATCACCTCCGGCTGATCGGATCGCCAGAGTGTAGACTGTGAGCCAGGACTCGAGATTGGTCTTGCCGTCGTATTTTTCGATGCCTGTAGGCTTAAAACCTGACGGCCAGTCGACCTGTTGTAGCTCCTCGGTGAAGGCCGGTACGCCTTCATCTGCATGAGAGCTCTGGCTCCGCCTATGACGGTGAAACCGCTCGTGGTGGAGGCTGAAGCGCTTGTTCTCGTCTTCCGGTCGGCGTTGCTCATCTTCCTCTCGTTTGCGGTGTCGAGCGTTGATGTCCTGATTGTCTCGCGGTCGCTTCGACGCCGCCGGTCGTTGTTGGGGTTGCTGAGTGACGTTTGGTGTAACTCCGTGTGCCACCGACTAGAGCCGGCCGCTCGGCGTCGCTTTGAGGTAGATGAGACTGCCATTGGGGAAACCGACCAGCTGGTTGGTATGAGGGTATCGCCCGACTATTGGTGCTGCTGACATGCAGCACTGGTGATCATGGTTTTTATCCTTGCTGTAGTCGGGGTGGCCAAATGATTAGGCCCAAACTAGAGCGTGTCTAGCAGAGTTGCAGCGGCTACAACGTTCTGTTGAGGTGTAACGAAGATGTCGTGGTCGCCGACTCATATTTGGAGGATATCTTGTTGAGCAGTCTGCCCAGCCTCGCACGGGTCATCATTGCAGGCGTGCAGGCGTCTTGCTTCTTCCTCCTGTTGTTCTCGCAATCAGCAGGCCTCCTCCTCTTGCTGTTCATGTAGTCGGGTGATTCCTAAGTAGGAGTAAAGCCTTTGGATGCCATGAATATTTCTCGTCGCGGAGAGAAGCTTGCCGAACTGCTGTCTAACTTAGAGTCAGAATCTGACTGAGAGTCGGAGTCCGACTGAGAGTCGAAGTCGGAATAGTTGACGGGGGTGATGACAACTCCAACCTCCCTAGATCCGATCTCGAACAGCTCTGGGTCATATCCGAGTCGAACACTAGGGGATTGGGTTTGCCGTGTCGGATGTTGTTCGAAGATATCTACGGCGTTGCCGAGTCTAAACGGGAGATTGACAATCTCCTCCTTCCTTAGCCCGATCTTGGCCGGCTCAAGACTGAGTCCGAGTCGAACACCGAAAGGAAGAGTTGTCCCAAGACCCGGGCAAGTGGAAGATTGCCGTAGCAAGTCAACGTGGGTTGCTATGGCATTGTGTTGGTCAACCGGCACAGGGTCGGCCTGTTTCCCTGCCGGTCGGATCGAGTCCGAGTCGGACAAGATGAGGTTGCCGAACTTGTCGGTGACGAAGTCGAGGCTTCCGAACATGATCGTGTCTCCAGGGGAGAATTTGCCGCCGTCGACTCCGGTTGTTGGATCCATCGAGCTTGTAGATGTAGATCTCGCCGAAGCCCCTACCTGGCGCGCCAACTATCGATGTTTTACACCGGCAATATGATTATAGGGCTACCCTGCGGATGAAAACTCGGTGGATGGCAAAGGAACACAGGGAGATTTTATACTGGTTCAGGCCCTCGAGGTGAGGTAATACCTTATGTCTAGTTGTGATGTATTCCTTTGAGGATGTGTGTTTGCTTCTATGAGCTCTTGCCCTCAGGGGGCGCCCTGCCTCCTCTTATACACTGGGGGACAAGGGTACAAGGTAAAAGTCCCAGCCGGATTCTAGCCAAGGGATCTCTTCTTAGAAATATAACCTACCCGACTAGGACTGTATATTCCTTATCGTACAAGGCAAAGTCTGCCGGGTTCTATCATATCTCTAATTACAAGGCTAAGCCCATCCTCTATCCGAGTGGCCCATATGCTTGTGATGAGGTACCTAGGGCCCATGGCCTCCACACCCATCCTCTCTTCGAGTGGCCCAATAGCTTCTCATGATGTGGAGGCCATGGGCCCTAGGTACCTCATAACAAGCATATGGGCCACTCGGAGAGAGGATGGACCTAGCCTTGTAATTAGGGATATGATGGAACTCAGCAGACTTAACCTTGTACGACAAGGAAAATACAGTCCTACTCGGGCACGTTATATCTTTAGAAGGAGATCCCTTGGTCGTAGTCCGACTGGGACTCCTACTTTGTAACCCTATCCCCTAGTATATAAGGGGAGGCAGGGTGCCC
This sequence comes from Oryza meyeriana var. granulata, assembly GCA_003991445.1. NCBI lineage: Eukaryota > Viridiplantae > Streptophyta > Magnoliopsida > Poales > Poaceae > Oryza > Oryza meyeriana. Next base: position 80,604 of record RYFJ01002490.1, read on the forward strand.
CCTAAGGGTAGGTTCACAAGAATCACCATCATACATCCTCAAAGGAAATACACCATAACTGGACGTAGAGTATTACCTCATCTCGAGGGCCTGAACCAGTATAAACCTTTCGTGTTCCTTTGCAATCCATCGAGTTTCGGTCCGACGAGTAGCCCTATATATTTATTGCAAGTGTAAAACATCGACACATAAGGTACCCGGGGACCCATGGCCTCCACAGTTTGTTTCCCTGTTTTGACCAAATAGGTACCTAAATGTTGCGCTAGCGCAGGATTCAGCTGGTGATGCTCTTGAGGCATACCCAACCTAGCAAAATTGTAGTCGAATAAGATACCCGAACCTCGCATTAGCATAGGATTCGGCTGGCGACCCTCATGGGGCATACCCTATCCAGTAGTGTGGTACCGGAGCCCGGCTAGTGCTGGAGGTCGGTTATTGGCCCCCATGGGGTGTACCAAGGTAAAGGTGACATCTGTGTCTCGACTGGTGCGAGTACTCGGTCAGTAGCCCTTATGAAGCATTCCGAGTGATCCTTGAAGTGTCGCACTCCAAGTGTATCATGGCAGACTGGTCCAGTCCCCTAGCATAGGAGATAGGCTCGTAGCCATGAGTTCCTGTTACGCGTATCTGAAACTGGCCCTACATTATAAACATATCGGATGAGTAGCATCTGATGAAGAAAACAATCAACCGAGAAAATTTATGTATTTTACAATAAATGTAAATATGTGTTCCTCCTCTTATTGATATTAATTTACCCAAGTAGTTGACCCCTTACGTTTAAACACTCTGTTCGGCTAGTCATAGCCCCCGAGTGTCAGGAGTCGGCTCATGGCTCTTTCCTAGACACACGTTTTGGGTGACTTGAGTTCGTCTTTCTTGGAGCAAAGCTTCACAGATTGGAATTTATGCTACTTGAGTACTTTTGCAATCATTAAGAGCAAAAATAGAAAATACGCAGTATGTACACCTATTAGGTGTAAGCGACTATGGCATTGGCGAGGCCAAGTGAGGAATTGGCGATCTCATCCCCCTAGATCCGATCCTGATTGGCGCTAAGCCGTATCTGAGTTAAACCATAGGGAAGTGAGTTGTCTCCTGCCCCATTTAGATGAGAATATCATATAAAGGAGGAAATATGTATCAGAAAACGACTTAGTTGTTCGGTATTGCACAAGTTGGGAGTGGGGATGCCATCCTTGCATTTAAGCTTTTGAGCCCCCGAGCATGTCACTTGTCATTCTGATAATCTTCGGTTCTAGGAGGTCGAGGACGGTTGCAATTGACTGCCGCAATGAGGTCCTCATATTTCCGCTTGCGGTTCCTAGGCTTGGATAGGACCGCATCGTCCGTCTCCCATCGCTCCTTCTGTCGGGGCTTGTCGTCGAGTGCTTTGGCCACTGCGTCAGCTGAATCAACATATTTATTGGCCATCTTGAAGAGAGCTTTGACGGAGTTAGGCGGCTTTCGAGTGAACTTGGCGATGAACGGAGTGTCTCGGACTCCCTTGCGGAAGGCGGCAATGACCACCTCATCCTTGATTTTGGGGATAGAGTTCCTTTTTTCGGAAAAACGCTTGATGAAGTCCTAGAGAGACTCGTTTCTTCTCTGATGACACTAGTATAGATCATACTCGGATGCTGGTCTTTGGTATGTCCCTTGAAAATTGGCCATGAAGCACTCACAGAGTTCCCCTAGGAGCCAATAGACCCTCTGGGAAACCCCATTAACCACATTTGTGCCAAGTCAGATAAGGCAATGGGAAGATAGTTGTCCATGGCTTTATGGTCACCTCTAGTTGCTCGGATCGCCAAGTACACTATCAGCTAGGATTCCAGGTTGGTCTTGCTGTCGTACTTTACTATGCCAGTCAGCTTGAAGGCTGTGGGCCAGTCAACTTGTTGTAGCTCGCGCGAGAAGGCTAGAACACCATCGTCCGAGTGGGGGCACCGGCTCCGACTACGTCAGTGAAAATGCTCGTGATGGAAGCCGAATCGTTCATGTTCGTCTTCCAGTCGGTGACGTTCATCCTCCTCACGTTCTCAGCGCTGAGCGTTATGTCGTGGCGGAGATCTCGTCATAGTCGTTCTCGGACATTACAGTTATCCCGGCGGCCGTCGTGTTGATACCGCTGTTGATCATTATCGTGGTGACCTTGTGATGCGCGATTGGTTTCCAAGTGGCATTGATCAGAGCCTGCCGCTTGGCGTCGCGCCGCGGTTGATGATGTTGCCGTGTCTGAAGGTGTCCTATTAGAAGGGAAGAACGTATCTCCAGATTGTTGGAGTTGCTGACAAGCTGCTGCTATTATCATGGCCTTAATCTTAGCAATAGTTGGAGTTGATTGATGATCAGGCCCTAGCTGTATAGTATCCAGGAGCATGGCTATGGCCACTATGTTCTGCTGAGGTGTAACAAAGACATCATGGTCGCCCATCCTGGTCTGGAGGATCTCTTGTTGCACTACTCGGTCGGTCTTGTGTAGATCGCCGTTGCGAGCGTCGCACTCAGCCTGTAGACGTCGGTTTTCTTCTTCATGTTGCTCACGCAGCCGGCGAGCTTTCTCTTCCTGATGGTCACGTAGTTGGCGTGCATCTTGTGTTGGAGTAGATCCCTTTGACACCATGAAGATTTCGCGTGGTGCAGAAAAGCTTCCCAAGCTGCTGTCTGACTAGGAGTCTGTTCGCACCAAAAACCACCGGGTGTGCCAAGAAGCTTGTTGATGATCTGGTTTGATGCGATTGAACATACGAAGGCCTGGGAGATTTACTTAGCTCCAGTGCAGGTCCTAAGATGTTGAGGTTCGTAGGCGTGCCAGTCAATTTGACCCCGCAATTGACAAGGAGAATATTAACTCAGGGATTCAATTGGCCAATAAGAATCCCGCTAGCCGATTGCCGAAGGAATGCTTGAGCATCGGCTGAAAGCCGATGATAAAACTTTGTCCGGGCCCCAGCTGTCCGCGCCCGGGTCTCGTGCCTGTGCCCGGGTCCTCGTGCCTAGGTCCTCGCTCTCGGGTCCTCGCTTGTGCTCGTGCCCGGGTCAGCAGCAATTGCACATCGGCTATCGGCCGATACGGACTCATGTAGGCTCCTTGTAGCCGATGGCCGATGGCACCTGTGTATCGGCTAGGAAACCGATAACGCTATAAGCAAATAGATAAGCTGTCAGTATAACATGTGCATCGGCTAGAAGCCGATGATAAAATAGATAGGCAGAATAGTAAGCTAACCGACTGCCGAGGAAACACATGTGCATCGGCTAAAAGCCGATGATAATATAGATGACCAAAATAGTAAAGATAATACAGTCGGCTTTATAAAAAGATAACCTATCGGCTAAGCACTCCGATAGAACGTCGCATATACACCGATCGACTTGACAAGGATAAATCTATTATTATCAATCTAGTAGTTCAGACCTAACTGATGCAGCACAGATTGATAATAATAAAGGAACCTCAACAAGCCGATAGACCTAATGCAACTGTGATGTAATAAGATAACTTATCAGCTATACATTCCGATAAGACGCTTGCGCAAAAATCATCAACTTAGTAGGAACGATTTATCGCTGGCAGCTCAGTAGGTCGGACCCAACCGATGCAGCACGAACTGATGATAAATCGCCCCCAGTAAGCTGATAAGATCTACGCACGCGTGATGTGGTATACCTGATCGGCCTAAGAGGTCGGACCGAACCGATGCAGCCGTAGACAGGGCAGATACACCTGGGTAAGGGGTGACGAGTCTTACCCTCTCGCAGGAGTTCGGACCTAACCGATGCAGCCCCGCTCGAGAAGCAAGAACCCGTCGAAAGGGTGGCGATGCGCCGAATTTGATTGATCTGTGTGGATTATTTACAAGGTGCCCGGGCGTACGTATTTATACCCCGAGTTACATGAGTCCTTATAGGACACGGAACAGGACTTTCCTAACTAGAAAAGGAAAACTAACAGACCTGATCGGACAAGAGATCAGGTTTCCTAAAAGATAAAACTATCTAATAGATAAGATAAATAACTGCCATAACGTGGTCTTCACGATTCCTTCTCAAATCCGGTTTCTTCTGGATTAATTTCCTCCGGTTGATATAGCTTCTATCTTTACCGAATTTGATATGAGCCGTGCCAAATTTTGGCGTTAACAGAGTCAGACTCAGAGTAATTTAGTGGTGTGATGATGACCCCAACCTCCCTAGTCCCGATCCCGAGTGGCTCGAGGCCGTACCCGAGTCGAATTCCAGATGATTGGTTCTGCCGTGTCAGACTTGAGTTGAAGATAGCTGCGGCATTGTTGAGTTCAAAAGGGAGATTGACGATCTCTTCTCTCCTCGGCCCAATCTCGACTGGCTCAACCCCGTGTCCGAGTCGAATATCAGAAAAAAGAGTTGTCCCTGGACTAGTAGATCTTAGAAATCGCCATAGCAAGTCGCCAAAAACTGCTGCAGCGTTAAGTAAGCCGATTGGCGCTGGGTCGGCCTAGTTCCTGGCCAATTGGGTCGAGATCGAGTCGAACAGGGTGAGTTTGCCAAGGTTATCGGCGATGAAGTCGAGGCTCCCGAAGCTGATTGCTTGCCGGGGAAGAACTTGACGCCGTCGACTTCGGTGATTAGATCCATCAAGCTTGTTGATAATGATCTCGACGATGCCCCTACCTGGCGCACCAACTGTCGATGCTTTATATCGGCAATAATAATATGGGGCTACTCGTGAGACCTAAACTTAATGGATTGCAAAGGAACATGAAACAATTTATCCTGGTTCAGGCCCTCAAGGTGAGGTAATACCCTACTTCCCGCTGTGGTGTATTGCCTTTGAAGTTTCTCTGGTGAGATTGTATATCTCTGCCCCAAGGGTCTCCATATCCCTCCTTATATTGGAGGGATGAGGATTACAGGGTAGAAAACCCAGTCGGATATGACCAAGGGCTTTCCTTATTAGTACATAGAGAGTCCGGCTAGGATTATATCACTTTCCTTGTCTTGTAAGGTAACATGAAGCCGAGTCCTACTCTATCTCCAATTGTAGGGGCCGGCCCACCCTCTGTCCAAGTGGCCATAATTGCCTTCCTTGAGATACCTGGGGCCCATGGCCTCCACAGGGGCTGGGATTTTTCTGCACGTACTCAGGACAGAGTGTCAAGCAGACAGCAGTTGTTTTGCTGCCTGCCTGCCAGAGCTCAGTGCTAGCAGAATTGGCGCTGAGCCTGGGGACTCCTCGGCCCCTGGACAGGCCGCCCTGCTGAGGGCCTCAACAGGGCGCTGAGGTGCCCAAGCTCAGTGCCAGCCGAATTGGCCCTAAGATGTGGCTCCCTAGCCCCCGGGAGGCCGTCCTGCCGTGGGCCTCGGTCGGGCGCTGAGGTGCCAGACCCCAGCGCCAACGGAATTGGTGCTAAGTTTCCCAAGCTCAGCGCCAGATGTATTGGCGCTAAGCTGGGGCACCCCACCCCCCGGGAGGCTGCGCTGCTGAGGGCCTTGACCGGGCGCTGAGGTGCCAGACCTCAACGCCAAAGCAATGGGCGCTGAGGTGTCCCAAGCTCAGCGCCAGACATATTGGCATTGAGATGGGGCACCCCAGCCCCCATGAGGCCGCCCTGCCAAGGGCCTCGGCCAGGCGCTGAGGTGCCAGACCTCAGCGCCAATGCAATTGGTTCTGAGCTTTGACATCCTGGCCCCAAGAACCGATTTGGCTCCCCGGCCTCCCGGAGAGGCCTTGGACACCTTTCATCACCGTACTTGTCTAACCATCAGTGGGCATCACTGTGACATGGACTTGAAATTCATATATTTGCTTCATGTTGTCCAATAGTTCGCACTCATAGCAGTTCACAACATGCAATTAGCAAATTATGTCAAGCAAAATATCCATTGTAACCCCCCAAAATATATGCATTTTCCAATCACCATGTATTTGACCGTCACACGGCTCCGCTCATCACATAAAAACATTGCACAACAAATAACATCACTTCTCCAACGAATGGCATGACCACATAACTTTAGTTTGGACATGCCTTACAGAAAGGAAATACGAATGGCACGACATATATTATTCTACGATGGTTCCATACATTGCAAAAGACACTAAATTACTTGTCCGACAAGTGGCATGATCACGTAGTTTAAGTTTTTACATGCCTTAAGGAAATTACAATTTCAACCATCAAGTACCACAACCCTATTGGGTGTATCGGAGGTACTTCCCCTTCCTCCATGCCACCGGCCTGGCTTCCTTCGCATGTTGTGCCCTCTGCCGCTTCCTCTCCCTCTCAGCCTCACGCTTTTCTTTCTCCTTGTGTTCTTTCTTGTGGAGGCCATGGGTGTCACGCCTGGAATTTCCATCTGAAATTCCAAACGCTTACATCTGTATTAAATCCTCGTCCAAGAATCAACCGAGGTACACTTACAGTTGACGGGGCGATGATGTGGATGAGCGACGGCGGCGGCCGGGCGGCGAGGCTTGCCAGCGATCCAGGGCATGGCGGCAGCTGCGGTTCATGCCAGAAGAGAGAGCTCGACGAGACGAACTCACCTTACGGTTACTCGGCGATGAACGGTGATGAATTGACCACTGGTGATGAGAAAAAGTGGTGACGAACCTCGGGTACTTGGCGGCGACGGTGCTCTGGCGGAGAAGGGCAGCTACTAGGTGGCAGACGAGGTGCTGCTCTACCTAGAGAACACAACTAGGCTGTCGAAGAAGGGCGGTGACAAACCGAGCGGCAGCGCGGCGCGGCTGGACTTGGTGGCCACGGCGGCACTGCGATCTAACCGTGGCTGGGGCTCTCCGGGGTGTCTAGGGCTAGGGTGAGGGCGGCGGCCGACAAAGGGGAGGACGGTGGTACTTATAGTGTCGCCAGTCGGAGGAGTCCGAGGCGGATAAGGTGGCTATAGCGGCGGCAAACTCAGGCGGCGGCAGACTCTGAGTCGGTCTCAAGTTCGGGCTCAAATCTCAACCGTTTTGCTCCGGGTTTTGAGGGGATTGGCGGCGGAGATAGAGGGGAGGATTTCCCCTCAACCAATTTAAAGAGATCACGAGCGGGGCGACCGGATTATGCACGGATGGCGGCGGCAACTCGGGCTCGGTCCTGGCTCGGGGTTGAAGACGACCCCGACAGGTGGGGTCCACCTGTCGGCGGCAAAAAAAAAAGAAGGAAAGGGCAAGCAGGCTGACCTAGGCCACGGGCGAGGGAGAGAGAGAGGAGGAGAGATGGGCCGAAATTGGCCCATGGCCTCAGGAGGGGTTTAAAAACTTTTTTCTAATTTATTTATTCACTGATTTGATTTTTGATTTATTAAAAATACTTCCACAGCTCAAATAATTCCCAGAAAAATGCAGGGACTACAAGAATTAAACAAGTATTTAATAAATTTTTCTCTAGTCCATTTTTACATTGAAATTTATTTGAGATTTTTATTAACCACTTCTTTAGGCTTTTAATTAATTTCTGAAAATTATATTTTCGCAGGTATTATTTATTAAATAAATTTTAGAGTGTGACAAACCTACCCCCTTAAACAGAATCTCGTCCCCACGATTCAGAGGAACCGGCGAAGAGGTGAGGGTGGGCAGACTTTAACTCATCTTCTCGCTCCCATGTAGCTTCATCCTAAGAATGATTGCTCCACTAAACTTGACAAGGGATATAATCGGACTCGGCTTATGTTACATTGCTTGACAAGGGAAAGGATATAGTCCTAGCCAGTTACGATGTATTCCGGGAAGAAAATCCTTTGGTCGGAGTCCGACTGGGATTCCTATCATGTAACCTTACCTCCTTAGTATAAAAGGGGGAGGTAGGGAGCCCCTGGGGCATACAGAATCTCACCAGAGAAACCTCAAAGGCAATACACAATAGCTGAAAGTAGCGTATTACCTCACCTCGAGAGCCTGAACCAGGATAAGCTCATCTTGTGTTCCTTTGCATCCATCAAGTTTAGGTCTTGCGAATAGCCCCATATAATAATTGCCGATACAAAGTATCAACAGTTGACGCGCCAGGTAGGGGCATCGTCAAGATCATCGTCAACAAGCCTGATGGATCTAATTACCGGAGTCGACGACATCAAGTTCTTCCCTAGGCAAGCCATCATCTTCGGGAGCCTCGACTTCATTGCTGACAATTCCGGCAACCTCAGCTTGTCCGACTCAGTTTCAACCCGATCGGCCAGGAACAAGGCCAACCCAGCGCCAATTGGTTTACTCAATGCTACAGCGGTCTTTGGCGACTTGCTGCAGCGATACCCAAGATCTATGAGTTCAGGGACAACTCTCTTTTACGGCGTTTGACTCGGATATGGCTCTGAGCCGGTCGAGATCAAGCCGGGGGGAGACGAGATTGTCAATTTCCCGTTTGGACTCTACAACTCCGCAGCCATCTTCGATTCCAATCCGGCGTGGTACACTGAATCCTCTGGAATTCAACTCAGATATGGCCTAGAGCCACTCGAGATCGGATCTAGGGGGGTTGGGGTAATTCTTACACCTATAATCTACTCCGAATCCGACTCCCAGTTGGATAGCAGGTCGGGGAGCTTCTCTCCACCACGCAAAGTTTTCACCCGGGCCAAGATGCGCGCCGACTACATGACCAGCAAGAGGAGGAGGCTGGCCGATTACATGAGCAACAAGAGGAAGACGCATGATGCTTGCAAGCCGAGCGCAAAGCACACAATGACAACTTGCGTAGGGCCGGGCGCACAGCCCAACAAAGAAATCCTCCAAACAAGAGTAGGCGACCACGATGTCTTTGTCACTCTACAACAAAATGTCGTGGTCGCAGCTACGTTGTTGGACACCCTGCAATTCGGGTCAGATCACCAAGCTACCTGACTATTGCATGGATCAAGGCAATGATAACCACTGCAGCTTGCCAACAAAGACAGCAGTATAGAGATACGCTCATACCATCCAATAAAACGGCCTCAAACGTTGTGACTTTATCTACTTCAGCACGACACCAAGTTGCTGGTTTGGGTCAGCACCACTCGGAGTCCCATCACACGTCACTCGGCAACCACAGTAACGACCGACAGGGATAACCAGGACGCTCGAGGATGACTACGACGGGATCTCCGCCATGACATCAATGCTCGATGCCGGGAACGTGAGGAAGATGAACGTCGCTGACTTGAAGATGAGCATGAGCGCTTCGATCTCCATCATGAGCGGTTTCACTGTCGCAGTCGCAGCCGGAGCCCTCATCCAGATGAAGGAGCCCCGACAGAAGCAGCGAAAGGACACTGACGATGCGGCCCTATCCAAGGCTAGAAAACACAAACGCAAGTTGGAGGACGTTGTAGCAATGGTCGAGCACAACCAACCGTGACCCCCAAGGATGGACAACTACCAAAAAGTCATGAACGGGACATGCCCTTTCCACCCAAAGGGGCAACAAGCGGCCAGGAACTGCTTCATGCTCAAAAAGTTTGCTTCCGAGCAGACATCAGCATCCAGCGAGCAGAAGGACAAAGACAAGCCGAACTCAGGCTCAGCCGGCGATTATCAAGATCCCCAGGCCGAGCTCAATCACATATTCGGAGAGCCATCAGCATATGAGTCCAAGCGTAAACAGAAGCTAACTGCCCAAGTAGTGAACTCGGTTTCGTCTAACGCCCCACAATATCTGCATTGGTCTGAGATGCCAATCACATTCGACCGTGCGGATCACCTTGACCGAGTAGCACATCCAGGGCGTTATCCACTCGTCCTAGACCTGGTTATCAGAAGCATCAAGTTAAAGAAGGTTCTCATAGACAGAGGAAGCACACTCAACATTCTCTTTGCCAAAACGCTCGACGAGATGAAAATACCTCGATCTGATTTGCGCCGAGTACAGCTCCCTTCCACGGGGTAATCCCTGGCCTCTCTTCAACTCCATTTGGACAAATTACTCTGCCAGTCACCTTCGGCACGCGGGAAAACTTTCACACGGAGAATATCTGTTTCGAGGTTGCCAACTTTGAGACTGCTTACCACGCCATACTTAGACGAACAGCACTCGCCAAGTACATGGCAGTACCACATTATATGTATATGATGCTCAAGATGCCTGGACTAGCAGGAGTACTTTCTCTGCGCAGCAATGTCAAGCAGGCCTTCACCTGCGACAAGGAGAGTTGCGAACTGGCCCAGTCACACGAAGCTATAGTCTAACGAAACAATATCTGACTGGCAGCAATAGCTTCAAAGGAGGATGACCAAATCCTGACGAAAAAGGCAGCTAAGTCAGAAATTTCGGCGGATTCAAAGACAAAAAAGATCCCCCTTGACCCTTCCAACTCCACCAAGACCACGCTTGTCGGGACTGGACTCAACCCCAAATAGGAAGGCGAGCTCATCACCCTCCTCCAGGCGAACAGGGATATATTTTCTTGAAAGCCTTCCAACATGCCTGGTGTACCCAGGGAGGTGATCGAGCATTCCCTTAACGTCAAGCCAGACGCCAAACCAGTCAAACAACGACTATGGCACTTCGCACAAGACCGCACAGCCGGGTTCATCAAGGAGGTCTACCTCCTAGATTGGCTGGCAAACCCAGTCCTGGTCCGGAAGAAGAATGGTAAATAGCGCATGTGCGTTGACTATACCGACTTAAACATGGCGTGTCCCAAAGATCCATTTGGTCTACCAAGGATAGATCAGGTGGTTGATTCAACTGCGGGATGCGACTTACTCAGCTTTCTTGACTGCTATTCAGGATATCATCAAATCAGCCTAAAGGAGGAGGACTGCCTGAAGACTTCTTTTATCACGCCATTCGGGACAAACTACTATGTCACTATGCCATTCAGGTTGAAAAACACTGGCGCAATGTATCAACGCACTATCCAGCGGTGTCTTTACACTTAACTCGGGCGCAACGTGGAGGCATATGTCAATGACGTGGTGATCAAGACCAAGGTCAAGGAGGACCTCATCGCTGACTTAGAAGAAACTTTTGAAAGCCTTTGGGAATTCAGGATGAAGCTGAACCCGGAAAAGTGCGTCTTTGGAGTAAATTCAGGAAAACTATTCGGTTTCATCGTTTCACAACGCGGCATCAAGGCAAATCTAGAGAAAATCAATGCAATCATGAACATGGCTCCCCTGACTAGCCAAAAGGATGTACAGAAGCTGACCGGCTGCATGGCAGCACTCAGCCGATTCATTTCCCGACTCGGTGAATGGGGTATGCCCTTTTTCAAACTACTGAAGAAAGTTGACAATTTTCAATGGACGTCAGAAGCCCAACAAGCATTCGAAGACTTCAAGAAGTTCCTTACATCACCACCCGTGTTGGCATCACCAATGCCCCAGGAACCACTCATATTGTATTTGGCGGCAACTACTCATGTAGTCAGCACGGTACTAGTTGTTGAGCGGGCAGAGCCAGGGCATATACAAAAAGTTCAAAGGCCAGTTTACTTCGTCAGCAAAGTCCTAGGCAAATCCAAGATGTGATATCCCCAAGTCCAGAAGCTACTCTACGGACTACTCATAACCGCCCGGAAGTTGGTACACTATTTTTAGTCGCATCAGGCTACAATTGTCACATCGTATCCACTCGGGGACATCCTACATAATCACGAATCCACTGACAGAATCGCTAAATGGGCGCTCGAGTTGATGGCGTTTGACATTGTCTCTCAACCATGGATAGCAATCAAATCTCAAGCACTCACCGACTTCGTGGCCGAGTGGACAGAAGTTCAGACGGCTATACCAGTAGACAAACTTGAATATTGGATGTACTTTGACGGTTCTCTACGAATCGGTGGGGAAGGGACTAGCGTCGTCCTGATGTCACCCACTAGAGAAAAACTCAAATATGTCCTTCAAATACACTTTCTAGCATCCCACAACGTCGCAGAGTATGAAGCACTCATCCACGGACTCCGTATCGCCTATCACTCGGCATCTGAAGGTTGGTGGTTCGCGGGGATTCTCAACTGGTGGGAAACCAAGCCATGAAAGATTGGACATGTCTGGACGACAACATGGCGGGATATTGTCAAGAGGTGAGAAAGCCAGAGAACAAGTTTGACGGCTGGAAATCAAACATATTCTGCGCCAGTACAACGAAGCTACAGATGAACTAGCCAACATGGGATCCAAGCGAGAAGTGGTCCGAATTGGAGTCTTCGTCGAGCAGCTGCTGGAGCCATCAGTCAAGAGAAAGCCTGATCACGAGCAGTCGGGGGCTGAACCTACCCCGGAACCAAGAGAAGTGCTAATAATTTCTCAAGATTGGCGGACTCTTATTATCCAATTCTTATTGGCAGATGAGCTCCCAGAAGATCGCATCGAAGCCGAACGAAACAAGCGTCGAAGCACATGTTTTCTTGTAGTCAGAGAAGACCTTTATCGTTGAAATGCATTTGGAGTCCTCATGCACCATGTCACACCTAAGGAAGGCAAGCAGATTCTGCAATCGATCCACTCAGGCATCTGTGACAACCATGTCGCATCACGAACATTAGTCAGAAAGGCTTACAGACAAGGTTTCTTCAGGCCGACTGCAGTCACCGACGCCAAGGACATAGTTTGGACATACGAGGGATGCCAATTCTTTGCTCGGCAAACACACCTGCCGGCTCTAAGAGCTACAGACTATCCCAATATCTTAACCCTTTGTAGTCTAGGGGCTTGACATGGTCGGGCCATTCAAAAAGCGCTAGGTGGGTTCACACACTTGTTTGTCGCAGTGGACAAGTTAACGAAGTGGATTGAGGCAAAACTCGTTGCTACCATCACTGCGGCAAGGGCAAAAGACTTCATCATGGGTATTATTTACCGGTTTGGAGTTCCCAACCGCATCATAACGGACAATGGCACTCAGTTCACGGGCGGCATCTTTCAAGATTTCTGTGACGATTTTGGCATCAAGATCTGTTATGCTTCTGTGGCTCACCCATGGAGCAATGGGCATGTCGAACGTGCAAACAGCATGGTCTTACAAGGTATCAAGACTAGGGTGTTCAACCGACTACGACCATATGTAGGACGGTGGGTGCAAGAACTCTCATATGTTCTCTGGTCTCTAAGAACCACGGTCAGTCGGGCAACAAGGCAATCCCCTTTCTTCCTAGTCTATGGTGTTGAGGCTGTGTTACCAACCGAGTTGGAGTTCGGCTCTCCGCGAGTTCAAACCCACTCAGAAGACAAGTCAAACGAAGACCAACTAGTCAAGCTTGATCAGTTGGAAGAAGCAAGGGACATCGCAACCATCCAGTCGGCAAGATATCTCCAAGGATTACGTCGCTATCATAGTCGTAATGTTCGTGGCCACGCCTTTTTGGTGGGAGATCTCGTTTTGAGAAAAATACAAACCACCAAAGACAGGCACAAATTATCTTCCTTATGGGAGGGGCCGTTCATTATCGCTGAGGTAACACGCCCGGGAGCTTACCAACTGAAGACAGAAGACATCGTCCTAATCACCAACTCATGGAACATAGAACAGCTACATCTTTTCTATACCTAAGCATTGTACTCAATTTCTATATATATATCAATAAAGTTTTTTACTCTGACTCACTACGCCGATTGTTTTAATAGAGTAGTGAGTCGAGGGCTACATGATGATAACATGTCCTTTTGCTATTACTAAAGTTTGAGTCTGTTTTATCTAAGTCGTGAAGTTCTATAATGATTATGCTAAGTCTTACCGAGTATAGTTTCATGGAATAAAACGCTTTTCGAAGTTGGTCCTTAACACTTGGCATAGATTGACTAGTCGGATAAGACTAGTGATGGCTGCAATAAAATATGCACTCAATGAGATTTCACAGAAGATAAAAATATTTACAATACATACAAATTGTTCGTCCTTCCCATACACCGACTACAAAAGAAGAGTTTGTTTTTTACCATTGTAGATCCTCAGCTATTGCTCGAGCAGTCGTCCTAGCCTGGTTTATCAGCTCTAATCCCTCTTCCGAGGTGGTGCCCTCAGCAAATCCTTCGCCAACTGCCTCAATATCTACTCGGAAGTAGAGAGACTTTGTCATGGCTAAGGCTTGAGAGATGCCCACAGTGGCGTGCTCTATGGCAATTCCTTCAGGATAGCCGGAGCATCTTGAAGACGTTGAACCACCTGGGAAGGAGAAGTCGTGCTGGACCTAGCTGGGCCCGACTGCATAATATCTAATAAAGTCTTCGTCGAGTCCACTATGGCATTCAGCGAATCCTTTATTACTTTGATTTCTTCAACAAACACGCTGAACTAAGTCTGCGCATTGGTCTTAAAGGCTGCTCATTCAGAAGAGAGACATAAGCAAGTTTGGACATCTAGTTGGGTAGAGTATAGGAGTGGATATGCAACTTACTCGCATACTCGGCGTAGACCTTGGACTTCGCCTTTTCAAGCTCTTTTAGCTCCTTCTATAGGCGCTCGATGTTCAGATTTGTCTCATGAGCTACAACCAATCAAGGTTGAAGGTTAGAAACACAGAGAGGATGTCTGGAGCTACTTGGGCAGAAGGGAAATTTACCTCTGATAGTCCCTATCTTCTCTCATTGTTCGTCCCATAGCTTGTTAACCGAGTCCTTCAGCCAGTCCTCCCTCTCCTTGCTAATCCACTCCAGCTCATCCTTGGCGGCCTGGAGCTGGTTAAGCTGAGTGATCTAGGGAGCGAGTTGGGTAAGAACTAGCTCATCTTCTCAGATCGCTCGACCATTCTCTGCAAAAGCAAGACAATTATCAAACGAAGTGAGTCATCGCTGAACAAGATACAAGATTAGATAATTAGCGTGAAGTTGAAGTTATAGACAGCCGAGTCGCATACTTGGACCTACCTCGAAGCCTTGATGGCGGCCTCCATCAGCTCGACCCGCTCTTTCCGGTTAGCCTCCTCATTCAGTTCAAAAGATTCATCGCTTCCATCTGGGTTCACCCAATAAAACACCCAGGGGAAGTTAGGGGGAGGGCCTTCGAGCCTAGGGAGGTCATTTTCTTCTGATGACGAGGACAGTGAAGGAGAGGGGGTCTTGGGTCTAGGGTCTTCAGGCAATGCAGGCTCGACAGTCGGCTCATGTCACACCCTGAGTTTCTCCTTAAATAGACCCACACAAAATATGTTAAAGAAAAAGACTCAAAGAAATTATTTTAAAAGGCCAAGGGAATTAATTAAATAAGTAAAATGTGAAATAATAAATTATCTTGGCTGAGAATATTTTTCCTATATTCTCCTTGACAAAATACACTAACAAGATTTTTACTGGAATTTTTAAAACACTGCAAGTATTTTTAATAAATCAAAACAAATTATTGGAATTAAAATCCTTCTGGAAATTCTCTTTTTCCTTTTCTTTCCTTCCTTTTCTCTTTTCCTTTTTCTTTCTTCCCGCTGGGCCGCGGCCCAGTTCTGTGTCTCGGCCTACCGCAGCCTGTGCACGCACGCCCCTCCCCGCAGGTCCTGCCCGTCAGCCAGCGTCTCCTCACCCGCGCTGTTCCCCTCACTGCTCTCGCTGACCTGTGGGACCGAGGCCCCACATGTCAGGCCCATCTTCAATCTCCGGCCAAATCAGTCGGAGGGGATCGACCTCCCCCGAGCGTCGGATTTTGCCCGTTCCCACTCCCTCGCGCCTCAGCCCTTGGTTCAAACGCCGCGGACCGAGTCCCCGCCTGTTTCCCCCCACCTTCTCCGCCCCTCTCGCCCACGACCGCGGTTGAATCGCGCCCACTAGCCACCGTGGCCGCCGCCCTCAAACCAGTGAAATTCGGCCAACTCGGCCACGAACTCCCACAGCCGAGTACATATAAGCCTTCCCCGTGCTCCGTCCTAACTTTTTCCTCAGTTGCCCATGCTTGCCGAGTACTCTAAACCCCTCGCGCCGAGCTCCCGAATCACCGCCACGCTCCGCCAACTCCAGTCGCACGCCGCCGTCGCTACAGTCGTCGCCGACTACTGCGCTCGTGCTCGCTAGCTTCATTGCACCCCACTGCGTCCTGTTCCACTGCCAGTCGCCTCGGATTCCCGTTGGAACTCCATCCTCTCTGTCATCCCCTTTCGGTAAGCCTTTCTGCCAGCAGTCGGCTGCGGATTCCCGTCAACCCACTCAGTCTTTTTCCCTCCTAACACGTTCTACACCTTCAACAGGTCCTCCTAAACCCCGTCCGCACCTCCGTCATTGCTATGTGCCGTCGGAACGCCATCACCGTCGACATCCCGAACCTCGTTGCCACCAATCCTCTCTGCTCGCCACCGTTCGCTGCACTCTGTCCGTCGACGCACCTCGGTGAGCACTCGGCCGCATTCCTCACCTCCTCCGCCGCTCGCCGCTGCCCTCCGCCGCGTCGGATGGTCACCGGCGGCGACTATCGGGCCACACGCGTCGGCAGGGCTCGTTCTGACTTGGTCCAAGCCGTCCGATCTGCCTCGGTAGATCGGGACCACTCGTGTGCCTGTGTCCGCGGTTGCACGCGTGTGGACTGTGTCCACCATGCACCATACTCTCATGCGCCACTGACCCGTGGGTCCCGCTTGTCGGCGCCTGTTCCCTATGGTCCGCTGATGCAATAAATCCTTGTTAATGTGCAATAAATCGTTTAGAAGTTGTTTTTGCATAGGAAAATCATGGTAAAGCTTCTAAAATTCATAACTAATTCATTCGAGCTCCAATTAATTCCATTCAAATTTCATTAAACCTAGAAAAATGCCAAGAATCCATTAAAAATACTTTCAGCCCCTGTTTCCATGTCCACATGTACTGTTCTAATTGTTTGTGCATTGTTTGCTATAGAAACCGATGTCGTCGACTCTCTAGTTTACTACGAAATCGTTGCCGAATTCGCCGAGCCGGAGCAAGGCAAGTCGCATCGTTTCCTTGATCATTTTGAACCCATTTATTGCAAATGATTTGTTTTAAATTAATAAACATGCATTATTTCATCATTTCATATGGGAAGGGTGACCTATACAAATGTAATTTTAATTGCTCTAACTTTATTCCACCCGTACACCTTTGTAGCTGGGTAATAATATGACTAGAGGTTATTGTTTGAATGCTTAGCCCTGCTTAGAAACCTTTAGCTCATATGGGGATTTAAATACTTTAATTTACATTTATGGTTCGACTCAAGGTCGGAAAATGGAACTTTGGATATGTTGAGGTTAAATTACTAAAATTTGACTTGAATGGTGAGCTGTGGGTGCATTGTTTTGTTGGTCACACCTATGGCAATTAAGGACCAGTTCGAGGAAACCCCTTGAGCAAATACTCATATTTTCCACAAGCCAGCATGGGCAACAGCTGGGCTTGTAGTGTTCCTTCTCCCTCTCCTAGGCACCGATGGTGAGGATGGGAGTGGTAGAGTTGGGTCGGCCCAGGGTTGGGTTGATCGGCTTCCAGATCCATTGTGGCGCATGGGGGGTAGCCTGGCTGATGTGGGGTGTCCTAACGGCAGGTGCAACCTTAGCGTGGTGTGGATGGTTAGGGAGAGGTTGCGTGAACGGTCCTGTCACAGCCTCTCACGGGGTATCATGGTGATACACCAGCACAAGGGGACGTATGTGGGGCTGTGTCTTGTGGGTACAATTGTACACCTTTGATCAGAGTAAATCTATTCAAATAGCCGTACCCGTGGATATGGGCGATTGGTCAAGACTCACCGTGATTAGTCTCACCCTTACTTAATTAAATTCACTTAATGGAACTGGAATAGTTCAGGTGGATGGTTGGGCCTGGTTAACGTGGTGTAACGTTAATCAGTGGAGGATTAATATTGTTCAATTAATCAACCTTTACTGTTTGCGAACTACTGTTTGAAACTGCTTTTATGCAAATAAACCCTGAGCCTACCTTTGTCTCCCGTGCATTGTGCATTCTTGTGGGTGTGATTTGTTGAGTACTGTGGGTGGTACTCAGTCTTGCTCCTTTTCCCCCTCTCAGTGGTGGAGTACATGTCTAACGAGGATCAGCAGGAGGACTAGGCTGGCTCCGCCGTCAAGATGCTTGTGGATTGGAAGCCTTCGCTTGGCTAGTTGTATATAGACGTTATTTGTTTTGCCGCTGTATTTATGTAAGACTATTTTATTCTGTTTGTAAGACGCACTCTGTATGGCAACTCGGTATTGTGTACCTTGGCTTTCCTAGATAGGGATTTAATACACAGAAATGTTCAGAATTCTAGTTATGAATTTCTGGGCGTTACACCTCAGCGACTGGGACTTCGGCTGTGCTGGTGATGTCCCGACTGGGAGATGATTGTGGCCCAGCTGAGTGTGCTGTCTCAACCTCCGGGGCTAGAATAGCACTCGACTCGGGTTGAGGCTCTACTGGCTCAGCCTCAGTCGGGACAGGGATGGCTATGGGGGTCACTGGCGTTGTCCCTTTGGGATCAACGTCACTTGGCTTCCTGCATGATCATATTATAATCAAGGCATTGCAGCACATCTCAAAGTTTTCTAAAGACTGAAGATTTCATACCTCTTGGAAGTCTTAAATCTCCACCCCTGTGTGCCGGGGGTGGAGGTGGTCGGTGATGGGCCCGAAGGCCTACTTGGAGGGGATGTGCCGCCTAATGTCGGGCCCGAAGGCGTGGTAGCAGGCAGAGTGGAGCTCAAGCCAGTCGGCGCCGTGCTAGGTGCGGCCGACTGGGCTAGTGGAGCAGTCGATGGTGTGGTCCTAGTGCTGGTTGGTGCTGGGGCTGCGCTGCTAGGGTCCTTGATCTTGGGACCGCCTGATGCAGTACTCGGCATGCTTTTCTTCTTGACCTAGTCCGCCATAGGTTGTTTCCCAACCCTCTTGGGGCTGGGTTAGACAGCTGAGGGACTGGCTGGCCATTTCCTAAACTCCCTAGCCGGCTGGCTAGGAGGTTTTGATGAGAATTCAGCAAATTCCTGCAAGCATTATGCATAAAGGCAGATTCAATTGGACTGGGTTCATAACCATCATCACAGACAAATATCAAGATAAATAAAAGACAAAGAGTTACCGTCGGCCAAGGCCTGCTTTGGCAGTAGGGCTTGGGAGCCCTCTCAACGTCCAAGGTCTCGACTACTCCGTTAACGAAGTAGCCGAGCAAGGTGTCGGTGACGATGTCCTTGTCAACAAAATCGGAGCACTCCCGAGTGGGATCTTTCTTTCCCTGGTAATCATAGCCAAGATGACTCTTGGCCTTCAGGGGTTGTATGCACCGATTTTGGAAAGTCCGTGCCACCCACAGCCCTATCAACCCCTTGTCCTTTAGGGCTTCAATCTTCTCCAGCAGTAGTAGCATCTGGACCATGTCAGCTTCCGAAGGAAGAGCTGTCCAGCTATCCAGGACCATAGGAGGGTTCCTCATGAAGGACGGCAAGGAGGGCTCTAGGTTTGAACAGTAAAACCACTCCTGATGCCACCCTTTCAGCAAAGTCTTCAAGGGAACATGGAGATAGGCCTTCTTTATCTCATTACGGAGCTGAAGCCCTGTTCCCCCTATGTCTTGGGGGCTGGATTTGGATAACTAGGGTTTTATGTGGAAGAGGAAGCGGAAAAGATTGAAATGGGGATCGACCCCATGAAAGGCCTCGCAAAGGGTCACAAAGATGGAGATTTGGAGGATGGAATTGGGGTTCAGATGGATGAGCTCAATTTTATAGTAATCGAGGAGTCCACGGAGAAAATCCAAAGAAGGAAGAACGAAACCCTATTGAAAAAAGAGGCGAAAACTAGAATCTCATGGGAATCCGGAGAGTGGATTGTCTCACCGATTGCCGGACGCCAGTTGATGAGCTCCTTTGGATGGAGGCATTTTTTCTTCTCCAGGTACGCCAGCTTCGAGGAGCATGTGGTCGATGTTGGCCAAGTCCCGGACGGGATGTTGGGGACGTCGAACGGAGTCCTCGGCATCTTCGGAGTCTGCAACGAGGGGAAAAAGCTTCTAGAAGGTGGGAATCGAAGTTGGAGTGGTGAGCCTTGCGGATTTCTAGAGGGGAGCTTCAGCAAGCGAAAACCCTAGGCGGAGCGGAGAGCGTGAAGTTTGGGTGCGATTTCTGGAAGCCGAAGGGGTTTGGAGGAGAAAAGAGAATCTTTTCTCTCTCCCCAGGATTTATAGGCTAATGGTGGGTGGTTGGCTTGGGCCGACCTGCTCATTATTGAGCTCAAATATATGAGTTCCTAAATGTCATGTCGTATTGGGCCAACAGCTGTCTGTGTTAAAATCACAGTATAGATGTTGTTTTACATGAACTGATTAAAATAATCAAATATGCTTCATGTTAAGCCTAATTGCTAGACACATGTGTTTAGATATCTGAATTATTTAATAGGTATTGAGGATATATCCTTACAAGGGTCAATAGTTGGTTTTCATTAAAATTGGAGATGCAGGTATCTCTCAAGTACACCTAACCATATATTGGATCAAAATCCATGAAGTGGTACTCGGCTTATATGCTTAGCCAAATTGACTTGAGCAAAAATGTTTCTAGCTGACATGAAGCTGAGGAGTCCAATTTCTGAGACATATATCACTTGGGAAACACTTAAAGATTAAAGATCTTTGACTTTATGTTTAATTGTTTCACAATTAAACACAAAGTCGGGAGCTACACTAATAGGTGTGCCTATTTGGCACACACTATTCAATTTTTCTATGAAGCCCTTCATAGCCTCGTTGCTGACTGACATGAAGCAGAATTTGGAGAAAAGGTACTCGGACAAAAGAGTACTCGGGAGCAATATACTCGGAAATCTTCACTATGGAGGATAAGCACTCGGCGTTAGCTATGACTCAACTATGAAGTTCTCAGTGGCTACTGTGGAGGCCATGAGCTCCGAGTACCTCATGGAAAGCAATATGACCACTCGGATAGAGGATGGGTCTAATCATGTAATTAGAGATACAATGGGACTCAGCTTATGTTACCTTGTTTGACAAGGGAAAGGATATAGTCCTAGCCAGTTACGATGTATTCCTAGAAGGAAATCCTTTGGTCGGAGTCCGACTGGGATTCCTATCATGTAACCTTGCCTCCTTTGTATAAAAGGGGGAGGTAGGGAGCCCCCTGGGGCATACAGAATCTCACCAGAGAAACCTCAAAAGCAATACACAACAGCTAGAAATAGGGTATTACCTCACCTCAAGGGCCTGAACCAGGAAACTCGTCTCGTGTTCCTTTGCATCCATCAAGTTTAGGTCTTGCGAATAGCCCCATATAATTATTGTCGATACAAAGCATCGACATTTCTCCTCCCTCCTCTTTTGCTCTTCCTCAGCCTTGCATTCTACTTTGTAGCGTCGTTCAAAATCCTCCCTTGCCCACTGCTGACACATGCGAAGATACCGTGCGTTGTTGAGGTGGACTTCCGTATCTATCCACTCCACAAAGTCACATAGAGAAGGTGGTGGCTTCGTTACCTTTGCGTATGAGAACATATTAGCAACTATGGATGAAAAGATTAAACATCGGTAGAAAAAAATTTACCTCCACCAACTTCTTCGACTTTCCTTTCTTCCCTTAAGGCTTTGGCTTTTTCGGGGAGTATGTGTAGTTACGGCACATCCAATATTGCTGGTGATACGTGAAATCTACCTCGCTAATTGCAAGTTTGCACTCATCACCACACCAACACATGGGCGAGGAACACCCCTCCAGAGGTTGTCGACGAGGTCCATAACCCTTTACATCCATCCTACCAAACAAAGCACAAGCTATATGAAAAAAATAGACCTTAACAAATTAAGTGGACATAAAAGCGTTGAAACATAATATGGCATCACTACACAAACACTAATCCTCCATTGCCATCAATAACCCAATTAAGAGTAACAAAACAATATGGAATGCAACATTCAATATGCACCACAGACATCTATTCCAATAGGTTTGAAAAAAGGACCAATTTGATTCTATTCATCAACCCTCATTCATTTCTAGGGTTTGCCCTAAACTCAATAAAACCTTGCAAAAGGGAATAAATAACTAGAGGGAAATGGGGAGATTACCTTGCTACTCTTCCCCCACACAAAATCCGGTCCAAAAAGCTTCGCAGTGGCCGAGATTTGAGGAGGAGTAGAGAGGGGAGGAGAGAGAGTCACGTGGGGGTCTCTGTTCTGAGGATGAAGAAGAGAAAGAAATGGAAGGGATGGGTGGGCCATGTCACACCCTAAAATAATTTAATAAATAATACCTATGAAAATATAATTTTTCAGAAATTATTTAAAAGCTTAAAGAAGTGGCTAATAAAAATCCCTAATAAATTTCAATATAAAAATGGGACAGAGAAAATTTTATTAAATACTTCTTTAATTTTTGTAGTCCCTGGACTTTTCTGGGAATTATTTGATCAATGTAAGTATTTTTAATAAATAGAAAACCAAATTAGTGAATTAATAAATAGAAAAAGGTTTTTAAAATCTTCCCCGGCGCCATGGGCCAAATTCGGCCCACCTCTCCCCTCCTCTCTCCTTTTACCACCCGCAGCCTAGCTCGGCCCGCTCGCCCTCTCTCTTTCTTTTCACCGCCGACAGGTGGACCCCACCTGTCAAGGTCTTCGTCTTCCTCAGGCCGAATCCGAGCCCAAGCCAGGCCGCCGTCCCGCCCATAATCCAGCCGCCCTTCGCGTGATCTCCTCAAATCAGTTGAGGGGAAACCCTCCCCTCTATCCCCGCCATCAATCCCCTCAAAATCCGGAGCGAATCGGTTAGGTTTTGAGCCCAAACGCGAGATCGACTCGGAGTCCGCCGCCGCCCAGGTTTGCCGCCGCCGTAGCCGCCCCGTCCGCCTCGGACTCCCCCACCTAGCAACCCTATAAGTACCACCGCCCTCCTCCCAGCGTGCCGCCGCAGTCGCCCCAGCCCTAGACCCCTCGGAGCACCCTAGCCACGAGAAAGCTTCTCCGCCACCGCCACTACCGAGTCCAGCCGAGCCGCGTCGCTGCATGGATCGCCGCCGCCTCTCGCCAACGCCGCCATCGTGTTCCTCGGTTGGAGCCGCGCCCTGTCCACCCACCCATAACCGTCCACCGCCGCCATGTACCCGAAGCGAGCTGCCGTCTTTCCTCGTCGTTGGTGGCCATCCGCCGCCCGTTCACCGCCGAGGGACCGTGAGGTAAGTTCGCCACATCGAGCTCATTCTTTTGGCGCAAACCGCAGCCGCTTCCTTGCCCTGGATCGCCGGCAAGCCGAACCGCCCAAGCCGCCACCATCGCCGGTCGTCCACGTCATCACCCCGTCAGCCACCGCGTCACCCCTCCGTTCCCCGAGGTTGCCAGATCGGCGCCAAGTGTCGCGCATCTATGCGTCAACCTCAGGATGAATCCGAGCCATCGGATCTAGATTCGATCCTTCCTAGCCGTCAAAACACGTGAGCAGATCCCGTGGACTCGGTCTACGGTGGACCAACCTTTGATGACGCAATAAATCCCTTTTTTCCTTTTCAAAATTAATTCAGTATTGCGTCATTAATACTTTAGTAATTCTTGTAAATAGTTTTAAATCGATTTAAACTTCTAAAAATCATAACTAATTCATACGAACACGGATTGAGGTTGTTCAAGACTCTAAATTCTTTAAAAATTAGGATCTATCCATTAAAAATATCCACATGTGCTATTGCTATGTGCTTATGTACTGTTTTTGCTTGTTTTGATGTTTGCCTATAGTTTTCGACGTTCTGGAAGAGCCAGTTTACGTCGACGAGGGTTCGGAACACTTTGTAGAGCAACAAGGCAAGTCACATAGATCCACAACCCTTTGAGCATGTTGATCCTATGATTTAAATCTCTGTTTTGATTGAAAGGTGCATTTATTTTATAATGACATCTGGAAGGGAAACCCTGATCCTTGTTTACAGCCCGTTGTTTTGATAACCTGCTTTTGTGCCTATGGGATTAATATGACTAGCTGGCTGAAGTATTGGTTAGCTAGAGTAATTCTAGGTTGCTTAGCCCTGCTTAGAAATTGTAGAATCACATAAAGGTTGTTAATCACATATGATTTCGCATAAAATAATGATGGTTCTGTTGACGACGGTGGTCGTGTGAGGTTGATTCTTAATGGGCAACTAAAACATGATTAAATAGTGGGTTGTGAGCATCAGGTTGGTTTTATTCTAGCGGTGCTCATGACAGTTAAGGACCGGTTCACGAGCTACTGTTGTGAAGCATTTACTGTACCAACCACAAGCCAGCATGGGCAATGGCTGGACCTATAGTGTAGCATGTCCTAGCAGGAGACACCATGGTGTGTTTAGTTGATAGGTGGTAGTGTCAATAAATCCACAATGGCAGTGCCAATAAGACCATATGTTTGGGAGTCAAGAGTTTCTCTAGCCTGGAGGTTGGGCCACCTCTACTGGGGACTTGGCGGGTGGTCATTTTGTTGGGCGTGTTATGCGAAGAGTCCTGTCACAACTCCTTTCCGAGATATCGTGGTGGTGCCAAGGCGCATAGTAACATGTTGTGGGGTTATGTCTTGTGGGTAAAATTGTACCTCTGGCCAGAGTAAAACTGTTCGAATAGCCGTGCTCGCGGTTATGGGTGAGCTGAATGATGTTTTTTATGATTAGTCCCATTTATTAATTAATGTTTAAATGTGATATGAGACATCCAGATTGGGATGGTTTGGGCCTGTGTAGCCAGGTGGGCTGTACGGTGTTGATTTAATACTGCTTAATTGCTTTACTGTTTTAATTCTCTCTTAACTGTTTATTTAAATGCTATTTATGTAAATTAGCCCTATATGCCATCCTTTGCTATCACGTGCACTTGCATATTTGCTGTGTGGCTTGTTGAGTATTCCATGTACTCACCTTGCAATATCAAATCATCAGAAGAAGAGTATTACAGTGAAGGAGAAAATCTGGAGGATTAGGCTGGGTTCAAGTCAAGTTTGCCTATGGAGTATGGAGACATCACTATCGCTAGTTAATTCCGTTGTTTAGACTTTTTATTTACTTGAGAGGTTCCATCTGTCTCTGTAATAATTATACATTCATCACTTTATTCAATATAGATTTATACTTTGTTATCAAATTTGTTATTGTGTACCTCAGCTGATTCCTGGACGAAGATTTAATACACATGTAAGCGTTCGAAATTTTGGATGGAAATTCTGGGCATAACAGGCCAGGCAGCAGCCTGGGTTAAGTCCCCGACCTTAGCACCAGCCCCATTGGCGCTGAGGTCGGGGGGTCGGCGCTGATACGAGCGATGCTGATGCCCTGGCACGTCGGCGTCTAGCTAGGCCCCTAGGCCACGGGGGCATGGGGGTCAACGTCAGCCCCCCTGGCGTTGACCTGTGGGGGCTTAGCGCCATCGGGCCTGGTGTTGAGCTCCCGGTCCATTCCTGGAAATACTTTTGTACAGGGTCCATTTTTAAAATAAGTTTTGTATAAGGGCCAAACAGTAAAAATTTTGTGTTATGGACATGTTGTTCATGATGTGTAGCACCTAAGCCTGCTAATGGGCTACAACCCGCCCCTAACCCCAGCCTAGCCCTATTTCTTTTAGGGTGTGGCCTAAACCCCACTCCAGCCCAGTAGATGAACTTGTAGCCCAACCCAATCCCACCCCTTAAACTGCCAATCTTAATTCAACCCCGGCCCATTTTAAACCCTTAGACCGGCCCATGAAATGTGAAGCAGTTAGACCCTTTGGGCCCCTTAAGCATGTTGCACACATGCACGTTCGGGCCGTTCGGCTAGCTGGTTCGCTGCCCTGCAAATGTTTCTCACACTTAATTCACTTGACACAGTAGCTGTCATGTTCATTACTTGTGTTTGCATTTAATGCTTCAATACACATAAAACAAGCTAGGAATAAACTAAGCAAGTCACAAGTCTTAAGTTCTCATAGTACAACTAAAATCACTAACATTGTATCAACTAGAAAGACATGAAATCAAAACAAGTTCTCCTAGGCAAAAGCTACTAGCAAGATCTATTGTTGCTTAAATCTTAGACTACTTTTTCCATAGCTTGTCTAGTGCACTGGAAGTATCTCCCTGTAGAAATAGAATGAGATGAGAACCTATTGAAGAAGACAGTAGATAGCATATGAGCAAGAAAAATAATTGTCTAAGTCAGTTAAAAATAGAGAAATTCAAGGAATAAACAAATGCTCGCTTCCAGTCAGCTCAATATGTGTAGCACTCCTTGTTGTCCAGAAAAATCAGATGGAAAAAATATTGAAGTAAACTATCATGAGGGAGTGAAAATAAATGGCATTTTTGGGTCCACGGAACATCACAAAGCTCACATGGAAGAGCAGACTGAAATCAATTTTAGAAATCCACCAGCACAACACAATTTTCCTCCCTCCTATCACACAGATACCTCACAATTTAAAATCAACACAACATTTACTATGTCTAACTCAAAGGTCGAGTCAAGTTCTAAGGAATCATCAAAGAGTTCAAGAGAAGGAGCAAGAGGAGCAAGCATTTACTATGTCTGTATTGAAAAATTGCTAGGTCTCTTAGGCACGATAAATGTAAATTCAAGTTCCAAAAATACTCAGTAAAAATGGTTAATTAGATAACTATCAGCTTTGTACTGAAAATTGCTAGGTCTCTTAGAGATATCAAAAAGAATTATAGCAGCACGGGACAGATAATTATGTAACCTTCAAACATCCTCCTCCAAATCACAGATTCGAGTTCCTTCCGTAGCATAACCTGCATATTAAAAGCACAAGAAAACAGATCAAATATATGCTATATAATACAATATAATATTCTTCAAGAATATCAATTTTACCTTTTTCATCATCGTCAAATCCTATGATCCAATCCTTAGTACATATTAGAGCCTCTAGGGTTTCAGGGGATAAGGAAGTCCGGTCTTTACCAAGTAGCCTAGCAGCTGCACTGAATGCTGATTCAGAGGATACTATGCTTATAGGTATTGCGAGAAAATCCCTTGCCATTAAGGACAAGGTAGGGTACACATCGGCATTTCTTTTCCACCATCCCAGAACATCAAAATTCTCTTCAGAGTTAAAGTACACTCTAGGATCTTCTAAGTAAATATCTAGTTCAAATTTCTTTGCATGTGCATCTATATTTTGTGAAGTGAATTGAGCAAAGGCAAGCTCTATATGCCTTTTTCCAAAAAGTGCACCTGCTGAAGATGTGGAACTAGGCTCATTTGCAACAGTATGTTCATCACGTTCTATAAATGTGGGAAGTTCATGACTCCTGATAATTTTCTCATACTCTAAATAATACTTGTCTAAACATGTGTGCAAGTCCTTTAACTTGTCTCCAACATTGAGTCCAATGGTATGAAAATAAAACTTGACAAAGTCTAACTTAAATGTAGGATCCATAACAGTAGCTATAATAAGAACGATATTTGGCTCCTTCCAATACTTTTGAAACTTGACAAACATAGCATTGGCCATCTATTGCAACAGGGCATCTTGCTACCACCTCTCATGGAGTAAAACATCATGGATGGCCAATACCATCTTCAAAAAGAGATGGATTGTTGGATGTCTATCTGCTGAAAATGTCTTTGTGGCATCACTAAATGCTTGCAAAAAACCATGGAGAGATTCAGCTTTACCCCAGTCTGAATCACTTGGAGCTTCATGGTGTTGTTCAGTAGCATATCTGTCCAAAGCAGCTTTGTACTCCAACGCTTCATATATCATATCATAAGTAGCATTCTAGCAGTGTGGGACATCAACTACTAGTCCAAACTTAGTTTTGAGCCCCAACCTTTGGACAACTGAATTAAAGATTTGTAAGCGTGAAGGTGTTGATGTGACTGTCTTGACAATGTCTCTTACTTTGGCAATTGCAGAAGTAACCATCTTGGTTCCATTTTGAACCATGATATTTAGAATATGTGCATTACACCTCACATGAAAATGTTCAGCTTTGAAAAACATTTCAGCACATAAGGTATTACACAGATCTTTTGCAGCTTTGTCATTAACAGTTGCATAGTCCAATGTCAAGGTAAACAATTTGTCTATTAGATCTCACTCAATCAAACAGGAGGTAAGTCCATCTTGCACAGCATAAGATGTATGCGGATAAGAAATCTTCTTAAATGATATTATGAACTTCTACAATGCAAATTCAGCATCAATGTAGTGTGCAGTGATGCATATATACCCCAAATTCTAATTAGATGTCCAAAGATCAGCAATCAAATTAACATGGGATCCCAACTTTTCAATAGTATGATGCAACTGTTTCTTAGTTTCCTCATACAATGCAAGACAATCTGATCTAATGGTTTGACGTCCAACTGGCCGAAAAGATGGGTGGATGTAGTTTAGCAAATTCTTCCAATTCAGATCATCAACTTTCCTAAATGCAATTTCAGTACTAATAAAGAACTTGGCGATTAGAACACGGCAAACCTGAGGGTCAAATATAAGATGATCACCGTCTGAAGAATGCTGCTTCCAATGCAATAAGAATTTGTCCCTCTTTTCACTTGGAATATTAGGACAATACATCCTAATATGCCTATTGAGATGATTGGTTCCTTGGCCAGGTTCAAAAGACAATTTCAGCTTGCAGTATTTGCATATTGCCTTTTCTTTTCCATCGATAATTTCTGTTTCGATGTGCTCCCAAACCCTGGCTCTTTTCTTCTGTGAGCGAATGAAAAGATCAACTGGAAGACTGTCAATTGAAATATCTGATGTGGAAATAGCTCCCTCCATTGTATGAAAAGAAGTTCCCTTGTAATCCAGAAATAATCTGAAATAGAGATGTGAACTCTAAGTTAGTACTTTGAGACTAAAGTACCAAGGGGATGACTGTTATTACAGTAGTATAGTACTACCTTGCTGTAAACTTGTGGCCTGGAATTCAAACCAAACACTATAAATAATTGGCATCAAACCAAACAGCCCAAAGACCATATTTTTTCTCTTTCCAAATGTCCAAATTACAAACAAATGGAAGTATTCAACTCGACAACTCCACTCTTGATGCTTAACTCTGACATAAAACCAGATTCTCCAATAGTAGAAGCACCAAAACAGAACTACATACATACATACATACATATATATATATTCATAAATTACTAATGTTTAGAGCAAACCCAATTAAGAATGCTACATCCATGAATAAGTTTCTACGGATAAAAAAATTTGCATGGCCATTTAAAACAAATCATAGGAAAATCATGAAAATTTGCGTTCCAACTTCCAATACTAAGGGGATGATTGTCATTACCTTACTATGAACTTGTGGCCCGGTTTTTAGCCAAGAGCTTGGCAAGCAAGTGGTGATAGTTGTCGTCTCATCGTGTAGATGGTGTGGACACTGCAATATAAAAAGCTGTGAGCATCAAAGCTGATCATAAACCTGAAAGAAACTATGAGCAGGATTGTCGCTGTAGTCCTCATGGCCGTGAATCAAAATGAAAACCTAAGATACAGGAATCCTACAGCAAAAAGGAGTCGAGAAACACGCCCTTGTTTATGAACTTTATTCCTTTTTAGTTTTCACTCTCTGTAGTAAAGGAAAAGTAGATCCAGCAAGGAGGATAGTAGGAGAGGACGAGAAGAGGGGCTCCCAGCGAGGAGCACCAATGAAGAGCTTAAATCCCACCAAGAAAATGAGCTCTACGACGAGCACAGATCCTACCAAGAACCCAAAAACCCTCCTCCCCTTCTAGCAGCAAAAAAAAAAAGAGAAAAAGAAACCTTAGCTCATGGCAGCGAAGAGGAGAGGGAGGAGAGGGGAGGGGAGGCGGCTCACCTGCGGTGGCGGCGGTGGTGCGGAGGAGTAGCTGGGCGATCCGATTGGGCAGGAGGAGTGGAGGAGGAGAAGGCGTCGTCGTACTGTTTCGCGTCGTATTGGATCGATCAGACGAGCAGGTGCAACCGTGCAAGGATTTTCCATAAGAAGCCCTTTTTGTGGCAGCCCATGAACTGAACCCTCTCTAACTTGTATGAGCTATTTTTGTGCCCAGTTCATGCCGACCCTTTTCTTGCATGGCCCAACCCAAATCCACCCTCAACTTCCTATAGCCCATAAAAGGCCCTTCAAATCAGCCCGATAGACTTTTAACCCACACAGCCTATGGGTTGGCCGGCCCATTACTAGGCTTAGTTGTGCGTCGTCAGATTCCTTGCCACTGACCCTACCAACAAATGGAGAAGGACCCTGTCGCCGTCATCACCGCCATGGAGGCGCGGCCTTGCGATGACGATGGAAGAGGAGGACGGGTCAAGATGGTGAAGCACGTACAAATCTAGGTGTATCAAGCTCCCAAACTACAATAGTGGTAAAAAATGTGTTCTGCAGTCTAATCAATTAGAGTTGGAGAAGTAAAAAACATAAAATTGTAGAGTATTAGACCATAATACTACGTTGATTTGTATCCCATACCTAGGATAGACAGCACAACATAAGTCAATTAAATGCTCTTAAAAATGACAAATTTGTGACCGGAGAGAGTAATAATTGACTTGCTAGTGCACACTGAAGTTAGTCAGTTCAGGTGAGCAGAGTTCAGAGTTGAGGTGAGCTGGTGCACACTGAAAGTCTGGAACAGAGGTTGCTCGAGGAAACTGAAGCAGACAGAAGGGAAAAACAGGGTCGTCACTGAAATCGAAATTAAAGCACACCAATAACGAAGAAAATTTAGCTCTCTCTGAGAAACCAGTGCCAGTTTGCTGTAAGAGCTAATTAAGGAGCATCACATGTCTGTCTATATGTATGTGTGTATCACCATTCCCGCCGAGAAATGAAGGAATTTCATACGGCGATCTAGAAAGGCAAGTGGAGATTGCAAGATAGAATACTCTGCTTGTACATTTGGCATCGCTGAATTGAAATCTTATGTATCTCGCGATTAAGAATTACATCGATCGTATCGATCTTTTGTTTTTTACGGGTGCTATCAGAAAATTACAGACCATTAGACCAAGCAACGGCAAGAGAAGAGAAAAGTGAAAAAGAATATATAACAGCAGCAAGCTCAGCTCAGCTCAGAGCCAGAGCAATGCAAGCGAGGTGGAAGAAAGGCAGAGGCTTGATTGATTAAGCGAGGGCGTCGGCGCCGGCGACGATCTCGAGGATCTCGCCAGTGATCTTGGCCTGGCGCTGGCGGTTGTAGATGATGGAGAGGTTTTTCCGGAGCTCGATGGCGTTGTCGGTGGCGCTGCTCATGGCGCTCATCCTGGCGGCGAGCTCGCTGGCGAGGGACTCCTGGAGGGCGCGGAGGATCTGGCTGTTGAGGTAGAGCGGGAGGAGGGCGTCGAGGATCTGGACGGGGTCCTGCTCGAACTGGACGACGGGGGAGAAGGGCTGCGTCTCGATCTTGACCTTCTCGCGCTCGACGGTGAGCTTGCCCTCCTTGGTGGTGAGGCGGAAGAGCTCGTCCTCGGTGGCGTCGACGCAGACGCCGTTGATGTCGCAGATCTCGCCCTTGGGGGACATGGGGAGCAGCGTCTGGATGATGGGGTCGGAGCGGACGAGGGAGATGAACTTGGAGTAGAGGAGCTCCACCTTGTCCACCTCCTCGGAGACGAAGAGGGAGTAGACGAGGTCGCAGATGGACTGGGAGTCCTTCACGGTGGGGATGCCGTTCACCTCGAGGGTGCGCTCCGTGGGGATGTAGGGGCGGCGGAGGAAGTAGGCGTTCCCCTTCTTGCCGACGCTGATGACGGTGTAGTCGAGGCCCAGCTGCTTCAACTCGTCGATGCGGGACTCGGCCTTCTTAAGGACGTTGTTGTTGAAGCTGCCGCAGAGGCCGCGCTCGCCGGTGAGCACGACGAGGGCCACCTTCTTGACGGGGCGGATGCGGGTGAGTGGCAGGTCGATGTCCTCCGTCTGGATCTCCTGGTTCATGTTGTAGAGCACCTCCACCAGCGCCTCCGAGAAGGGCCGCGACGACACAACCGCCTCCTGCGCGCGCCGCACCTTGGCCGCCGCCACCAGCTTCATCGCCTCCGTGATCTTCTGCGTGTTGCGCACCGAGTCGATGCGGCTCCGCAGCTCCCGCAGCGAGCACCGCACCACCAGCCGCCCGCCGCTCCGCCGGGTGGAGGCGCTGCTGGCCAGGGCGGAGGAGGACCAGGCGGTGGTGAGGTGCGAGCACGACATGGCTGCCTGAATGGCTCGTCACCGGCAACAGCTGCGGCGGCGGTGGAGGGAAAGATTTTGGATTGGGTTTGGGTGGAGAGGAGGGGAGGCTCGACGCTGCAGCCGTAGGCAGGTGGGGTTTTCAAGCCGGGGTGAGTGGTGGAGGTGGCAGTGGCCGGATCATGTGGATGGATGTGCTGCTGCCATTCCCATTTCTCACTTCATTTTTGTCTTCCTTTCGCTTGGCCTATCTGAAACAAATAACTTCTTGGAAAATGAAAAATAAGAGGAAAAGATGACTCACACTGGCTGGAATTGTGCTGAGGATATCCTGCAGTAGATATCAGACGCTAAAAAAAAATCTGACACAAGCTTTAGAGTTAGACATGAGAGGGTTAGGCTAGTAGCTGTGCTTGTTTGTTGGTTTTAAATCTTTGAAAGATAATGATTCTTGTTTTATTTTGTTGCAATGTTTCTGCATACACTACACCCAACTCTTCCTACAAGTAGAAACAAGGTACATGAATATAAAGGGTACAGGTACAAGGTTCAGGTTTGATGAAATGGAAGTCACTTCAAATGTAAACTGAAACTCAGGGTACAACGGCAGCTAACGTCTCGGATTGATCTGCAGCAGGAGCTTTCTTTGATGGCTTGTAAACACTGAAATCACCGAAATCCCGCCGTCCACTGCACAGTATAAACACAAGGCATGTATATGACAGTAACTACCAGAGGATCAAAGATAAAATGTCCAGGAAAAAAAGCATCAACAGAAAAATCTTCCAAAACTACCTACATGGTTGATAGATATCCTGGGCGATTCCAAGCACCACAAACATGTGCAATCATCAACGTGTGAGGAAAAAAAGAGTAGTAAAACGGAAGGGTAAATTCACCTGTGCTTTATATTCCAGCCGGAGGGCAAATAACGGGGGTGAACAGATTCTACGAAAGCCTGCCTCCACCGTTGGCAGAACTGGTTGATAGCCTCCTCCCCGCCGTTGTTAAGCAGAAGTTCTACAACCTGTTTACCGTGATGCCCATGACCCAACAGGGAGATCTTCTTGTCACCATTTTGGGGAATGGCTTGGTTAGAATTGTCACTGCTGCATGGATCCCTGTCAAGATCACCGTTTGCAGGATTACCACCTATGTTTGCTTGATGCATAGTTTCTGTCTCCATGTTAGAAACAGACATAGAATCTTCCATACTGAGTGGATAGCTTGTGCTTTCTTGGCTCAGATTTGGATCGTGTAGATGATTATTTCTTCTGCTGTCTGGCTGACTGATAGTGTCATCAACATCTAGCTGGCTATTGTTCTCATCTATGTCTGGTTGACTGTTACTCTCAGCTCCATCTTTCGAAAATTGCTCAGGTAAGGCATATCCATTTTCTGGATCATGTTCGTTATTCTCAACAATGTTGTTGATGTTGCTCTTTCTAATAACATTTTGCGCCTGAGATCTGTAAGAAAAAAAAATTTTCTTTGAAAGTCGTCTTCGCTCATGGGGACTCATACCAACAAGTAATGCCATCTCAAGATCTTCAGGAGTCACACCCCTACCACCATAGTATGACTTCACAATCTGCAACGAAATGAATAGGTCAGCAATACAGATTTAAGGCTTAGCACAAGAACAGATTCAGTCTAGCAAAACATTAACAGCGCATAAAAAGTCGAGTTCAATGAGACAATGTCAAAACTGTGTGTCATGGATAAAATGTAAAGTCCAAAATACTTGAAGATTCTCATCACCTGCATTAGCTCTTCACATCTCTTCAAAGGCATATTGGATCCATGTCGTAAAAGGGCCATTGCAGCAGTCCTCAGCTGCAAAGGAGACACACCTGTTCCATTTAATTTATCTTCAGATAATGATGCACCAGCTATTAAGCTTATATCACCCGAGTTCACTATCTTCTGTACAAAAAGGGGTACCCCAAATTCTTTTGCTATTTGCCTCTTGTACATCTCAGCTGCTGAATGAGCAATTTCATGGCAGTCTACGCAAAGAAGTACAATATCATGTGAACGATGGCTCTTCAGATGCTCTGGAAAATGCATCCTGTAGCACGATGGTATAATTCTATATCTGATATAATGGCTCTTTTCTCCACATCCAACACAAATATTTTTCTTGCTCTGAATATAGAAGTCATTATCCTCATCCTCTGGGCGACCTTTAGGTTCAAACAAGAGCATAATTGCTGGAGGATTATCTTCTATTAATTTTGCTAAATTACGTTGAATATACCTGGGAAAGAAGAGTTGGTCAGTTTAAAAAGATAACCCTAATGTTGCATACCTATAAACGTTAAATAGCACATCTAAGTGACAAACCATTCCAACTTTTTGCGGTCACAGTAGCAAAGTAGTCTTCCATCACTGGCATAGATCCTGCAATTGTGATATACCGGGGCCTTACATGAGAACTTTTTAATGAACAATTCCCGGGAAGCCTTTTTGTTAGGTGGTGCCATCAACAATTTCTCTCCACTTGATGCAAGGGAGAATATATTTTTTTGCTTCAAACTCAGCTTTGATACAAGGTTATAATTATAAACTGATAGTTGACACAATCCACTTGGATCTTTGTACTTCTCAAGCAAATTTTTAAAGATGGCATCCATTCTGAGAGTGGTTTCCTCGATCAGATAGAGAAGTTCTTCAACGTGAGCAACAACAATAGGTGAAGGTGATAGCAAGGAAGGATACATAGTTGAATTGCTTATGTCAGTTTCTAATATGGCAGAACACACCTCAGTTGGACCTCTTGGAACACTAACAGCAAGGGAAGCTATAGCTTGGTCTGACAGGACATACCGCAAGCTCTCATCATGCATGCGAGCCTGCAATGAGGTAAGCAAGACAACTGAAGAGTCTGAAAGGAGTGCCAGTATCCAAATACAGAATCACAAAAAAATGGATATGTCAAATTATTAACATGGCACACTCGGAAGAAATTGGGGGAAGCAACTCAATATATCCTGAGGTGTGAGTGCACAGAAATAGGTAACAATGCACGAATGAGTCACCAAATATAGCTAATAGATTTAACAAAAATTTAAGACACAATCTACCAAAAAGCGAAAATCAATTGTTCTAAAAGAATAAGAATATGTTGGCTGACCATTAAATCCCTCCATGCACAAAATTTCCAAACAAGATCCTACAAAAGATCAAAAAAATTGAGAATTTATTGAAATCACTGGCAAGCAGGCAAACAAATACAGAAAACAAGCACCTTCACTTCACTTGATTTATAGGAGTCAAGTCTATGGCTTTGCAAATTTCTTGAGAAAATAGATGCTGCAGAGGATGCTCCTGGCGGACATTCAATTTCCTTTGCATAGAGTTGCATGCACACCATATTTGAGCGATGTCTAGCCTCGAAGAAAAAATTGATTTTGTCATTGGGAGAGTCTGAAGCATCTGATTAGATATTACAGCTCATCAAAAAGTGAGACAGGTAACAAGGGATATAATTATGTAATTTAGTTTCATGAAGCAATAAAATATCGTCAATTCAACACAGAATCTCATTTTCTTAAACTGCATAGCAGGACTGTATAGACCAATATATTTTCTTACAAAGCTAAAGATTCTGTTTGATATTATCAAATAAGTTTTAGATACTTGATCCAGTAGGGTCCAGTTTATGCACAGGTTAAGCTATGAGTATATGAATTTTGTTTTTTACTTGTAGTTTGAAAGTTACTGATCCCTCCATACAGGAAGGTAAGATATATTTCATATTGAAGATAGACCAAAGAGTCATTAGAAGTTACTTTGGTTACTCTCTAATTAGTATCTCTAAGGGCTATATGAATCAAGCCTATTGATGGACAACTGGACAAGACTAACCCAAAACTACGCCTTACATTCTTGGATGGAAGAAGCATTCAAAAGAGAGTACAATAGGTAGCGCATATCTTTATATAAATTTTTCATATATGGTCCTCCAGCCACACAGCCCAAGGACCGGAAGCTTTTCAAAGTTTAAGCTACACATGTTCCCCAGGAATAATTAGTCCAATTTCAGTAACCTGCGGTCAGTGGTAAGCATAACAGAGCTACATCAAGTAACTTCCATTTGCAGAAAACAATGCACTCAGCCCAACTTAAGGGTGAACATAGAACAATCCAGATGAACTGATGCATTTGAGCTCACAGAAACTAGTTTAGGATGTCAAATGTAGCTGTAGTAATTGTCTCGCTGACTCAGTTTGCTGAACAAATTATCATCTTGTAACAACTAAAAGTAGCACATAGTACATATTGGAAGGGAAAATTTTCCCTCCAAAAAAGCAAAGGGAAACTTGACATAGGAACATAGCACCTAGATCATACCACAAGTTTTTGCATGAAGCTCTAATGCCAAACAGTTTGCTATGTACAGCAGATAATGTGCATCACAACGGGCATACTGAATCATTTCTGGTGTTAGTGGGCGTAGTCTCCAATCTTCACGCTGAAATATCATAATCAAGGAGAATGAATCGCACAACTGAGAGCAATTGTGATGTTGGAAACCAAATTACTCCCTCCAGTCAAGTATATTTGACGTTGGGTGTATTAGTTTTAGTACTGCATCAAATATACTTGACCTGAAAGAGTAAATTTTTGCAGCCACAACTAAAAGGTCATAACAAGTAGGCAGAAGGAACTTGTTTATCATTTTATTTTATATGTCACAAAATTTAATAACAATTGAATGCATAAGGAAACATACTTCTAAAATAACAGCTGAGGTTGATTAATGCAACAGAGTTTCGATCAAGAATTTATACGTGGATCAAATGGAACTGAGTAAAAGGGCAAGCGAATCATGCATATACTAATGCAAGTAGTGACTGAAATATAACTAAAGATGTGAGAACCATTTTAGTGACATGTTGTAAAGGATGTAAAGGTGCAAGTTCAGGAAACCACCAAAATTTAGGGTTTAGTGACCACCATTAGGTCCACAATCCCTTTTTGCAGTAATGGTGGTTAATATTTGTAACAACAGATAGTGCAGAAATGAATTAGAATCTACTGCTACACTAGATTATAAAATCAGAGTAACAATGCATAACATGAGCTTCCATAGGAGCAGAAATAAATTTGAAAGAACCTACTGCTACATTATATTCTGAAATCATGAGCAACAATGCATAGCATGAGCTCTATTATGCTACTAACGTTTTCTAGGACTTGAAAGCTTCAACAAAAGGTAAACATATATCTTGCTAAGCTCATAAAATAAATGTGACAGAAATGCTCTAGATGAATTATTCTCTGTAATTAACTTGGTTACACTTTTTGTAGCATCTTGCACACCCTTCTGTATCTAAAGTGCTAAAAAGAAGTAATTATGTCAAAGTTGAGGAGGCAGATGAAAGCTAACAAGCTACTAAACAGTAAACAAACCAGTAAATAAGCTGATGAACACTTTAGTGGCTTTAGCAAGCCAACCTTGAAGGCTTGAACAATGGCCTACCTGCATTGTCTTGTCTGTGGTCACTCCACAATATAATTCGAGCAAATATGCTAATGACTTCTGTGGTTTTGATAGAACCTCACATGCCTGAAACAAATTACTCTTATAAGGCAATTCAGAAAAGGCTGCATACATGCATAACATAAATAATAAAGTGAGGCCAGGTGAAAAAAAAGGAACATCTAAGATAGCGTAGGTGAATAACTATAGGGCAACGCCATTAGACAATCAATGTTCAATGACCAAAATATTCATAAGTGGGTGATCTACAATCTAGAATATGGGTATAAAAAAAGATGTTCTCGTTGGAAACTGTAACAACATTGCAAATCCACAAAGCTTTTCATATTGAAGTAAACCATTTATGAATTCACTTTCCCCTGCTTAAACCATGAGTACATTTCTGGTATGAAACTAAAAACAAACATATAAAAGTGAAACATAGGAAATTGTACTCAACTGTGAGGAATTTTAAACCATCACATAACATAATATTGGGTGATGAAGCTTAGCAGCTAATCATTTTGTCCCCATGAAAAAGCTATAACCTCTAATCCAAAATGAAGGGGAAACACACAAAAGTAGGCCAGTTGAAAAGGTAAATTTTAGCAGTTGATTGGCGCTGATGATGTTCTTTCATTACATTAAATAAAATAAAACATGCTTTACATCCAATGAGATATACAACAAGTAAAATGGTGTTTCATGCAATATTGCCATCTCTATGTACTGTATGGCATGTAACTTGCTAAAGTGAAAAAAGACATGGCAAGCAAACATATACATGTGACAAAAACTAGGCACGGCTCGCTCACATGCTGGAGAAATCTCTGCGGAATGGTATTAGATATTTCATCCAAGACATGCATACTGTAGAGGGACTTACCTTGGCAGTATCAAACATATTCACAACATAAATATGAAAGTCTCTCTGAAGCCAAAGAACATCGTTGTCAGCTCCATGGAAGATCTGACGCATAAGTAGGGAGAAGATAAATGAGACTGCATTTAATAAAAGAAAGTAACACAGATCTTATGTTGAGACGAGTATACAGCAATTGATTTTGGCCATTAGTGAAAAAACTCATTAGAAATTAGTGTAAGTGTCTAAAAAAAGATTCCGCCACTACATGGCAAAGAAATGAGATTACAAGCTAAAATAGTTGTGAGCTCTGAAGTAATTCAAGAGATCATCAAGTGCCAAAGGGAATCCTGGAGATCCCATATGCACAAAGGACAAAAAAAAAGAGCAAGCATGGTAATGAAACAACTCAAAACTGTGGTCTAGGGGTTAGCAGCTAGCATCAGTTAGTATACATAGTGATTCTATACGGGTTTCTAAAAGTTCTTTTCACTATGGTTTATTTTTCTCCATGGTAAAATATCAAGCAAACATATGGATAATTAAACTCTACCAAAGTCCAAATGTTCACTTACTAAAGTGTGATCATCAGCTTGATAGTGAGTAATGACGGAGAAGAGTAAACAAGAAAAAAAATAGAGAGGTGACAAAGAATAATACATGGAAAAAGCTCATAAGAACCATAGAAGAAAGAAACAATACCCAGACCATCGCTGGGCAAATATGGTAAAATGTCTATGAAAATACTGATGGACTCATTCAGAAATCTTATTGAAATAGTTCGATCAACCAAACACTCATCCCACCATGTAATCATCCATGCTGGTAGGGGCCCAAGATCCAGAAATTTGAATTTACAATAAGATTTAAGGGCTTAAATTTGTTGGAATGATTTGGTAGGCCATATACCAAACTCAGCATTTGTTCATTTAGAGTGCTAGGGGCCCAGAGTCTATAGAAATTGCATGTCTTATTAGGATTGGCTGAAAAAACTTTTAACTTGTTGTCCTTCAAGCTTCGATAGTTTGATTGTTTGTGCTTAGTGGTTCCTGGCCCTGCAGTGTCAGCAATTCAGCATAGCTCTTGAAAAAATTAATTTACTACCTCTAATACAGAGATACATAATTATCTTTCATGTTGTCTGAAAAAAGAAAGATCCATCATCTTATGGATATCATAAATTAGAGTTTACTGTGTTTAAGCTTGATACAAACAGGAAATTAGACCGTCAAAGAAACCACGTTTGGGAGGGATGAACCATGAAAGCCGTAGGCTTAGTCCCTCCTGCAGACCAGACAATGTGAATCATGTGCTATGGTGAAAAAAATCATTCAAAGGCATTTTAGTATTGTTTTATTTCAGGACCATGGACCATGAGTCAGACCTTTAACCAGAAAGAATCAATCACTGAACATCTCTAGATATCTTTTGCACTTGTAGTAATCTTAGTACTAAGAGTGCCCAATGTGACGCTGGTGGAAACAACTTGTTTACACCACGTTCTCCTGCACCTATCTCTGTAACACGTGCCCAAGTGTAATTCAAACTTTATTGAAATAACATGTAAATCAATTCACACCATCATCTGTACTGCACAGTTTCACAATTCTAGAGCTTCCCAGGTTCGACTTATCATCAACATGCAAATCCATCATAATGCATAAATACAAATGGTAAGTGCCTAAGTGGCAAAAACACTTTAAGCAAAACTGGAAATGAAAACTAATGGTTGCCCAGTGATATCAAATATAAAAGATGCACTACCTTACAGATTGAAGGATTGGCAAAAACTGGTCGTAGAATGCCCATCATGTCATGCAGCGCTATTGTGTCTATTAAGTAATCTGCCTTCTGGGTAGAGATCTAAAATATGATATTTATATGTCATAATCTTAACAGCCCAATAAGCAACAGAGCAATAAGAAGGTATCCACCACCAATTACCTGCATTAGTGTAGTGTATCCTAAGAATGACCGAAAGCTATGTTGCTCTGTATCAACAGCAAAAGCTTTTTCATCATCCAACAATCTAGCCAGGTTCTCCAATTGAGCATATGTATCAATCCAATTGTATGAACTGCTCATTTCTGGGCATTGACCACCAGGCATGAAATTCTGAAAGCCAGGGGGGTTGTTCAGCAAGGAAGTTATTTCCTCCTCAAATGGGTGCACCTTTTGTGATGATTCTGTAGCAATAAGAAAAGGAAAATATGTCATCCATTATATTTCTAGTTGTGCTATGTGTGCAGTCAATTTGCTTGCAGTACAAACATAAAGATTATAGTGAAACTCATTCAATCAAACTTCTACCTAGGCACTTATGCTACCATCATGTTCTCTAACTAACTACCGCTTGTAGTAAATTTGGTTAATCAATCTTTTCAATATACTTGCCTAACTAGGAGACTATAAACATGAGATGCTAACTGTACCAAATATAGTCGGTAACAGCCTTGAAGTGTGATATACAAACAATTTCAATGCCTTAATCAGCAAAGTATTGGTCATGAACGAGTGGAAGCATGCAATAGATCCACATTGGGCACATTGTGTGTGTAGCACTGTAGCTACCTAACGAAGTTTCAACAAGAAGGAAACTGGCATGTGGCATACTGAAGGCATCTAAAGCTCCTACGTATGTTTCACGAATGGAAATACACAAATTCAAACCTCCATAGTCAATCCTCAAGCTCGGGGCAACCTTGCACTCAAAATGTTCGACGAAATTCCTCAAAGAACTAAGTAACCAACACGATATTACATCCCCCTAATCCTCTCCTAGTCGCCTTAGCGTACCAGATGTTCGCAGAATTATCAATACAACCATACGTGGAGAAAGGTAAGGCAATGCCGAGATCAAAAGAAGCAGGAGCAGGTGACTGCACCTTGCGGTGGCGACGGCTGGGCCTCGCTGCCGTGGCCGGAGCCAACCGGTTCAGCCCCCTGGTGGCGCAGGTGCTTGAAGGGGGAGTAGGAATTGTCCGCGAGCACGCGCCTGAACCGGTCTTGCGGCTTCTCCTCCTCCTCACAGGCTCGGCGCGGGCGGCGCCCTCGCCGTCCACCGAGGCGGCGCGGGGGCGAGGCTGGCGCCCGACCCCGTCTGCGCCTGCGGTGGAGAAGCGCCGCCGCCGCGAGGACGGCGAGGCACGCGGCGGCCGCCACGGCGGCTCGCGACCTGAGGATGGCGGTCGGCATGTCGCGGTCGACGCGGTGTGACGGGTTGGCGACCGGAGAAGACGGCTAAAGGTTGCTCGGTTTGACCCTTTTGGGACCCGAGGCCTCGGACTGCCTGCACAGCTGACGTCAGACAAACGGTTTGGTCCGGTACTGATTTTCCTGGGCTACAAATAGTCCCATTTTTAGATGGGCTGATATCTGGCCCACATGCCGAATTACGCCATATCTGGGCCAAATTTAAACTCACGATTAGGCCTGGTAATGGACCTAAGTCCAACCCGAACCCCAGCCCAACCCCTACGTTTTGGAGAATGACCCTAACCCTTCCTCAGCCCACTAACTAGTTCGAGCACCCAGCCCAACCACCAGATAAGGACGCGACCAGACGTCACACACCTGATAAATCACAAAAAAATCAGACACTCTATTCATCTGACCTTACTGCATGTTGCCCCTATCTTTCTCACTTTCTGTGGCAGCGGCTGCATGGCATACCTCTCTCTTACTTTTGCAGTGCACCTGCCCTTCCGTTCTCTCTTTACACAGTAGGCCAACCTCTTTTTCATATATACATAAAGCTTCATTTACGAGCTTCAAATAATTTTTTTTCTTTTAAATTACTTAACCAGTCTATGATCAGATTACATGGTTATATTTATTGTAATTAAATCTTTACAACAACATATCACATTATTATATTATGATGAAATACCGTTTTAATTGAAACATTTTTATCTTACATGTGAGTTACAACTAATGAGACATCATAAAATACTTGCTAAAACACCCAAAGGATACCATATGCAACATACCAAATAAACTAGTGAAACATCATAAAATACTTATTAAAACATTCAAATAACAAAATACGCAACATTAAAAAAGATCCATTATAACACAAAAACTTAAATGTGCAACAAAGTCGAATTTTAGCTGAAACATTCTTTTTCACAATGGTGAAACATTGAATTTCAACTATTGAAACGTATATTTTTTATTAGAAATATAATCATGTAAGATATCGCTACAAAGCTTTAATTGCAACGAATATAGTGGTACAATTAGATCGGATAAGTAATATAGGAGAAAAATCGTTTAAAGGCCACTGCAAACTTGCATGGATGCATGTAAAGATGCATTATTGTGATGTGGACAAGCTAGAGAGGGAGGGGCTACG
Organism: Oryza meyeriana var. granulata; assembly: GCA_003991445.1. Taxonomy (NCBI): domain Eukaryota; kingdom Viridiplantae; phylum Streptophyta; class Magnoliopsida; order Poales; family Poaceae; genus Oryza; species Oryza meyeriana. The sequence continues at coordinate 123,281 of RYFJ01002490.1, forward strand.
TGTGCAGGAGAGAGATGAGTGCATGCAAACTGACGCAAGGCAGACTGAGAGAGAGAGGGGGATAGGCCGCGCCCATAGTTTTCGTCCGTGGAGGCGTCCGATTTTTTCTCCGTATCAAATGCCCGAATAAGAGCATTTTCCACCAGATAAGCAACAAATAGAGTCATAATCCAATCCTGGCCCTATTCAAACCCTTGGGTCCGCCGTGGATTCTGAAGCAAGTAGGCCCATAGGGCTAATTACACAGAAAAATAAATAAAGAAAAAGAAAGAAATAATCTATTGGAGCCAACGGCGGATAAGAGGCAACCGTCGGCACCGGCAGTGGGACTTGCTTGTGAGTTGTGGTGGTGAGCTTGTCGGCGCTTGGAACGAAGTCGTGACACGAGGAGATGAGATTGATGCGCCGGCTATCTCCTCCCTAATGGTGATCCTCCAGTCCTTCATCGGCTATAGGTTAGAGGTTTGGAGCAGAGGGGATTTCTTGTGCCTATAGCCCAGCAGATCTGGCAACGACGACACTATGGAGAGCACGGGAAGTGAATAACACAATTGAATCCCATCTCCTTCTTCTTTTCCCTATCCAGTGACGCAACCGGCATGGTACCTCTCCCATGTTGTTGACGGCACAGAGGGGGAGCTTGCCATTGATGGGAGCCCGTGGAAGAAGTGGAACATGACGAGAGAGGTGGCTCCCTAGCGGTGGAGGGTAGCATCGAGTTTTGGCGAGTAAGGCAGAAGAAGTGATAGAAACGAGGTGCCCGATCTTTCGATGAGACTGATAACTATCGATTTCAGTGAAGATGACCCTGGCGATCCGACTACAAACGCACAACGTCGCTTACGTCTTAGCAATCGCTGAACCAATCTCCAAGATGTTATTGACCTTGCTGGAGACGCGATCAACCTGAACACGAAGTTCAATCCTTGCGAGCAATCGAAGAACTAGCAAGAATAAGACGTAGGCAATCTGATATTGCAAATATGAATGAAGCATAAATTATATTGCGAATCACAAAGTTGGGATTCCGAAACTGGCTTGACAGGTAGTCATCCGACACAACTGAAGAACAAAGTTTGCACAATGGCTAAATATAAACTTAACGAATTCCAAATCTAGCAAGGGAGACGGCGGCTCCTAAATAGGGAGACGACCAGGGGGGCGTCCCACGTGCACGCCCTAGGGTTACAAGGCCCATGGGCCCAAGTGGGGATGGCGCAACACCCTTTTGACTCGGACTTAGGAACCAACATGGATTATTTTAATGATTGTGGCCGGCTCAAATGGAATTTAAAGATGAGGTTAGATCCGTTGGAAAGTAGACTTCATAAGCTTTCCATGAAGTACAAGAACATCCCAAACGGAGTCCGTATGAGGAAGTTATGCCCGCTTGAACTTGGTACCATCGCAGTAGTTCGAATCTGATTCCAGAACGAGTTCAACTCGAATTCTTGCTTGACTTGGTCTCTTTCCTTTGTCCTTTCCCAGATTTCTAATCATAATTAAATCATTTGCATTAGGTAGCGGACTATTTCTCAGTAATATATGAACCTAGGAATGAATTCACCTGGTAATTAAGTTGACGAGCACGAGCTCGAGTAAGTGGTCCTTGTTGTGGATGAGTTATATCCATGGAAGGGATATTCTCATCAAGAAGGGTCAAGATCCAAATCCAGTGCGGCAGCTAATTCAAGTTCGGAGTGTGGAGGTGGGATGAGGGCGGTGGGGTAGGAGTGGGGAGCAGGGATGGGAGCGGCAGCCAGCTAGGTGGTGCTGGCGGAGAAGGCCGGTGCGCGAGCTCCATGGAAGAAGGCTGGGGCCAAGTCGTCGGGAACTCGGTGCGTGGCTGCGATGCGGTGGCTTAGTGATAGAAGAGCAGATATGTGACGTTGTGAGTCGGCAAGATCCGGTTCAGGGGCACCCAGTATTCCACAGTAGGGTTTAAAGCCATAAACTCGCACATGCATTGGAGCAGCACACAAAACACACTTATATTTACTCAGGTTCGAGCTTCCAAGAGGATAATAGCCCTATTCCTACTTGTGTATTGATTCACTAAGAGTTGTACCAGGTCAATTTACAAAGATCAGGAGCCTACAATTGGCTAAGTCCTATCTTCTTCGGTTGTCCGTCTAAGCCGGTGTGCCGCACCGACTTATATACTACCATGTACATTAGTTCCATGTGGGAAGATCCCTACACGATACTGTACAAAAATACATCATTATGGATGTTGTGGCTCGTTGACACGTCACCTATTGCCGGTCGTTCCATCTTACTTTACCGCATCTTCTTCTCTTGAGTCAATCGCTAATATGACACACAACCCAACCCATGCCAGCCCTTTTAGGCACAGCTCTTTTTTATATGAACCAAAGAAGGCCCAGAAATTTTACAGCCCACTGGACTGATGGCCCGATTAGCCTGTGGGCTTTCCGGCCCAGTACCAATCCTACGCATGATCGGGCCAAAGTAACCACACGTTTGGACCAAATAGATGCACATCTTTGGGCCAAATTAACGCCAAAATTTGTGCCCAAATGATGCACATTCTAGACTGAATTGATGCTCACCTATGGGGCAAATTTACGTGCGCATTTGGGCTGAAATTATGTGATACAAAGGTCCGAATATAGGATCAGGTTCAGGCCGAGCTTACGCTTACTGTTGGGCTAAAATGTACGCGAACTTGTGGACCGAAATTTACGGCTATTTCTCGCCGAATTTAGGACAATTGTTAAGGCCGAACTTAGGGCTACTGTCAATTTTAGTATTACAAAATTGGGCCGAATTTTTGCGCAGTTTTAGGCCTAATTCGCACGCACTTTTGGGATGAAACTGATAGGACATTTGGGCTGAATTTAGGACTTTTTTTGGGTTAAATTTACTCTTACTTTTGGGGATTATGCAAATGTTTTTGGTCTGCAATTACGAGTAGTACTGGGCCTAATTGACGCACACAGTTGGGCCGAATTGACAAACATATTTGGGCTGAATTTATCTGTTGTGCTGAATTGACTTGGAATTAAACTTTTAGACCGAATTTACGTGCACCTTGGGCTGAATTCATGCGCGTTTTGCTTAATCCCTTGTACACATTTCTATCGTGTCCCTAAAGTTTTTCATTGTTTCGAATCCTACGCCTACCTATCTGCCCGTCTCCCGCGGCCGCCGCCGCCGCCGGCAGGTGGCCCAATCACTGGATCCGCCCGCGCCGGATGCTCCTCCGCCGCGCCGTCGCCGCCGCAGCGCAGCGCTCTTCTCGATTATCGCACTCGCGACCCCTCCTCCGGCGCGTGGGCCCTGCCTGCTCCAGCCGCACCACCACCACCTCCTCCTCCCCACGTCGTCTCGGCCGCCGTCGCGCGCCACCGGCGGACAACGACGCCCTCACCACTACCGCCGCACCCCGCCCGTTCCCGGACTACTCCCCGCCCCGCCCCGACTCGCCGGCCGACGATGACCTCGCGCGACGCCTCGCCGCCGTCGTCCTCTCCTCCCCTAGGCCTGCCTCTCTCCCTCCCCTCCCCTTCCTCCCTCTCCTCCGCCCGCTTCATCTCCTCCTCGCGCTCCCCCTGCTCGCTTCGCACCCCCACCTCCCCAGCATTCTCCTGCCGCTGCTCCTCCTCTTCCCCTCCGGACCTCGCCCGCATCCTCACCTGCTCCAGTCCTTCGCAGTCGCTGCCCACCTCGCCGTTCGCGATCCTTGCGCCGCGCGGGCCATCCTCGTTCGCGCCCTTCGCTTCCCGTCCCCTCATCGACATTTCGTCGAGCAGTTCATCTGCACCTACAAGGGCTTCTCCTCCGACCCTGTCTCATTCAACCTCCTCCTCCTGTGCCTCCCCTCCGCACCCCTCCTCCGCCACCTCCTCCAGTACGGCATCTCTCCCTCCTCGGAGTCCTGTAACGCGGTGCTCTCCCGCCTCCCGCCTGATGAAGCCGTTCAGTTGTTTCAAGAACTCCCGGAGAAGAACACCTGCTCGTACAATATACTACTCAAGGCGATGTGTAGCGCTGGCCGCATCAAGGATGCCCGCCAACTGTTCGATGAAATGGCATCACCACCAGATGTTGTAACATATGGCATTATGGTGCATGGGTACTGTTCTCTTGGTGGGCTGGAGACTGCGGTTAAGCTGTTAAGTGAAATGGCAACAAGGGGGTTGGAACTCAACCCAGTAGCGTATACTAGTGTTATTGCATTGTTGTGCGAAAAAGGACAGCTTTCAGATGCTGTGAGGGTGGTAGAAGATATGGTGATGCATGGGGTGGTGTTGGATGCAATGGTGTTCACAACCATAATGAGTGGGTTCTGTAGGAAAGGTGATTTGGCAGCTGCAAGGAATTGGTTTGATGAGATGCAGAAGAGAGGGATGGCAGCTGATGGAGTGACGTATACTGTACTGATCAATGGGCTTTGTCGAGCTGGAGAGTTAAAAGAGGCAGAGAGAGTGCTTCATGTGATGGAGGACAAAGGGTTGGATGTTGATGCAGTCACTTATACAGCTCTCATTGATGGGTACTGCAAGGTAGGGAAGATGATGGAGGCCTTTCTGGTGCATAACAAAATGGTGCAGAAACGAGTGACACCAAATGTGGTGACATACACGGCTCTGTCAGATGGACTCTGCAAGCAGGGGGATGTGCATGCTGCTAATGAACTATTGCATGAGATGTGCAACAAGGGGTTAGAGCTGAATGTTTTCACATACAATTCCCTGATCAATGGCCTGTGCAAGGCTGGCAATTTGGAGCAGGCCATGGGGACCATGATAGACATGGATGAAGCTGGCCTTAAACCAGATGTTTACACATATACAACTATAATTGGTGCTCTTTGCCAGTCCAGAGAGCTTGGCAGGGCTCATAGCCTTTTACAGGAGATGTTAGATAAAGGAATTAAGCCTAGCATTGTGACTTATAATGTTCTAATGAATGGCTTTTGCATGTCAGGTAGGGTAGAAGGAGGAAAGAGGCTGCTTGAATGGATGCTGGAGAAGAACATCCGCCCAAATACCACAACTTACAATTCTCTTATGAAGCAGTGTTGCATTGACAAGAACATGAAATCGACCACCGAGATCTACAAGGGAATGCTTTCACAGGAGGTGGCACCAAATGAAAACACATATAATATTTTGATCAAGGGACATTGTAAGGCAAGAAATATGAAAGAGGCACTGCATTTCCATAGTGAAATGATAGAAAAGGGATTCAGACTTACTGCAAGCTCATACAATGCTCTTATAAGGTTGTTGAATAAAAAGAAGAAATTTACTGAGGCAAGAAGATTATTTGAGAAGATGAGGAAGGAAGGTTTGACAGCAGAACCAGATGTATACAACTTTTATATTGATATCAGTTTTAATGAAGATAATTTGGAATCAACCCTTGCACTTTGTGATGAACTGGTGGAAGTCAATCTTGTGAAATCTAAAGCTGACACGGATGAGGACTTTGCAGAAGAGCAAATACGTAAGTAACATGCTTTGGCAAATGAGGTCATCATAATCTATTCAGGATTGGCAGTGTGTAAAGTGAACCAAGAACACACAAGACACAACAGACATAGGACTGCTCCTTTTTGCCGTGCTGAACTAACAGTTCAGGTAATCATTGATTTCTTCTAATCATGTAAATCAATCATCCATGGAAACTTCAGCAATTTCCTGCATTTTCTTATGATTGATGATAATATCCTTTATTTACAGTGATCATTAAATTCCTTGAGATGTGGAGGCACTTGGATGTTACAGATACATATGGGATTGCTCATCATGGTTGTAGTGCAAGGTAAGAGACAAAATGCACATTGAACTCATTGTTTTATTTTCCGAGTATTGACAGTTACTATACAATGATTTCTGGGCTCTGGAAGCACCTAAATTTTGGTGCTCACAACCAATTTAAATCCTTAAAAAATTACAATTATTTTTGAAACAATCAGTAACATGGGCAAGGATTTCATTAATCACTCCACAAAATTTCAAGTAGCATTAGGTGATGACATTGTCAAATCTGTACTGACTACGTAGTGTTAACCTGTGTGGAAATTATGTTTGTACCTCTCATTGCCATTGGTTAGGAAAAGAAAATTGGAGAACCAGTGCTGTTATGTACTACTTATGTTTCAAATTGTACTAATAAGAATCCCTATAGCTGTGCAGTGTTTAAATGGCAGTTTTTGCATAATGTTGTAACCCTTGTAGAGAGTTGGATATCATTTTCTGTGATTATGCTTTGCCTACAGGTCTATTGCTCCAGGCTGCTTGAGTTAATCTGCTACTATGCTACATCTGTTGGTCAAATCAGGATTCTCCTGACACCAGAGTCCTGATGAACTGATGATGTCATGTTGACCTCAAGGTTACACATAAGATCATAATTTTATACTTAATTTAGGTTAAGCCACACGATCACACATTCACACATATATGCATAGGAAAAAGAAACTGTACAAGCATCTGTATTTACATAAAGGGAATAAATCATTACCTGTATTATAGTTTTATAGATATTGCATAGTTCATCCATGCAATTAGAGCATTCAATGTATTGCCTTGAGCCCTTGACATATGCGTACTCAGCATCCTCTTCACGATGTGTGATCAATAAAGTTGTGATATTTTTTAACAGATAGATCATCCTGTTGCTGTGGAGCATGTAAAGAAATAAGTGATGATTCTTAAAAGCACTTAAGGCCATGAGAAATGAATACTGTAAAATTGTACTTCTTTTTTCTTCCTCAGTTGTTATATACTCCATTTTTTACAAGTTGCATTCTCTTATCTATTTTTATGGTATACACAAATATATACACTGTTCTTTTAAACTTATGTTCTGAAATGCATGCTCATGAATCTTAGCATGCTTCATAGTTCCTCTTGTTACATACCATAAATATGCTGAACTGTCAACTACTTATATTTATAATATGGTCTGGTTCTCTAAAGAAAAAGTTAATATAGTCTGTACATAAAATGTCATGTACATCTGATTATGAGTTGGATATACAAGTCTGTAAACTGCAATTGTGGCTCATTCCTTGTTTAATGGCATGATTGTAGAGAAACTTACATGGTATTGTTGGCAATGTCTATTTCAATGATGATGGTCTGGCCTTGAGTTGGATGTTTGGACTATGGAGCACAAATGGTATAACATTTATTTTGCTCTGAGAGGTGCCCCGTTTGGCCTTTTGGGATGAAATAAATGATGGTATATGCAAGGAGATAGATAACCGTTGCATAGCTGCAGCTTCCACATAAAATGTATTTGGTGAGAATGACAAACTTTTACCTAGTGTTAATAGAGAGTTGACATCATAGAGCGATGCTATCGACTTTTCACTACATAATAGGGCAGTGTTACCCTTCTAACCTGGTCTCGGTGTTAGGCAATATAGCTATACTATTTTTATCACAGTAGGGACATAGCTACTTAAGCGCCAACTAGCGATTTCTGTCCTAGCTGGCATTTTTTTTCTGTTAAGATGCATCTGTTCAGTTTTACAAGGCCCACCAGATATAGCAACCTTGAACAATTTCTTTACAATACACTAAAGGTAAAAGTAAGTAGCAAAAATGACCTCCACAGATCCACTTGTAAGTTCTAATTATTTCACTTCATTATTCTGTGAAAAGGCCAGTTATTTGTAAATTAGAGAGATGGCCCAAATAATATGGACATATAATTTCACCCCACACTATCTTCATACTGCTACTTTGATATTGATACATTCTGTCTAAAAAGATAATCTTCGAGTTGCACACAAATGGACAATGCCCTTTGATTTCAAAAGCAAGCAGAAGTTGGCAGTCCACTTTCTAGGTAGAACCTTAATATTATTACTGAAAATTAATTCAGGTTGCATATAACAAGTGATTTTAAATATTGTAATGCATATGTCATATGTTCTTGTATTGCATATGTCATATGTTCCTGGATTCTGGTATTGTTTTTCCATGGTCAGCAGATGCAAGGACGTACTATTAAAATAGACCAGGCATCAAGCATTACTACAAGGACATAATGAAACAATTTAAGACCTGAAGAAGATCTTCAGCAGCTATTTATTTAACTATGTGTATTCATTTCTGTAGGGATAAAATCATTGTAAATGTTACATTGTTTTGCACATTGATAGATGTATAATTACATTATAATGAACTGGTGCAGGATCGCCATAGATCATGGGTAATGGTGTGGAGGAAGCAAAGGTCAATAGAATGCATTGTTCTACTGGGTATGCAGAACACTACATCTCATTCGTTCATGTGTAGCATTTTGAGGCTTTGAGTCATATATCAAGGTTCTTGGGAGTCTAAGATGAGCCTAATTCTTCATTGATTTTCTACAATAGATGTCACATCTAGATAATCATTTGTTATACAATGGTCAAGGGCAAAACGCAAGTGATGTAACTAAAACCACTTCTTTTAGTTAAGTACTGCAGAACCACATAATCATGTAAGTAGTAATTCTATCTACGAGGTCTCCTAACAGTAAAGACTTTTTTGTATTGCACATAATGACAGAACATGTGCTATAGATGTGTACCACCTCAATGAAAACAGACTGTAATACAGAGCAAGACTTCTTTGCAAATGACTTAATTTGCAACCTATGATGCTATTGTACAATCTCCTTCAGCCAATTTGTATAGGTAATAAAAAATTAAAGAGCACCTGAGGTGCTACGCTTAGAGGTAATTTTGCAGAAAAACTGAAACATTTTCACTAGAAACATTTTCAGACAACAACATTGGATGGAATCTTAAAAAAAGCTGTTTTTCTAATTGAGTTTGCCCTTTAAATCTATTTCCACTCCTTAAGTCGTAGTTCCTTTGTATGATCTACTTATGATGTCTCCATCTTGAAATCTCACAAGAGAGTCAATCTCATTCATGTCTCTTATTATTTTCTGTTCCAAAACTGTAACTTCAAGTGCACCTAAATATTTTTTTCATTTCAGAGGGAAGAATCATGTTCACTGAATTGCATCTGCCATCAACCACCAAGTTGGGAAGCTCAGAATTTTCTGAACTTCTGATGAAGTTTTTTGCAGAAGTAGAGCTTACCAACTTCAAAAGAAAGAAACATGAACTAGATTTTGTGAAACTATTATTCAAGGCAGCACCAGCACTTAGAAGGATGGGAATAACCTGTCATCATTCGTTTGCTGGCTGGGAGAAACTATCTGAAGATTTACAAAGTTTTGCTCTGGTTTTGCAAGTCAAGAAATTTTTGTTGAAATGAATTTCCTGCGGTGAGTTGTTCTATGTTACATCTACTTGCTCAGGCCTGTAGAGAAGAGTTAACCAATCCCCCTTGGTTTTAGGCTGAATGGTTTTTGGTTGGCAATAATGCACAAACTGCACTAATAATGATGGCTGTGGATTAACTTCACTATCATAACCAAATTGAGCCTTTTCGTTTTGAGATGCTTATTCGGTTATCTTCTTCAGATACTCAGATACAGTAGAATAAGCATTATTGTGAAAACCAAAAGCAAAAAGGTTGATCTTGGACACAGACACACAGTATTCGCACCTTTAGTTGGAACGTGGCTTCATTTGGATCTACAGTTCTAACTAATTATTTACCAAGTACTATGATTTTGCAAAAAATTCAAAATTAAAGTACAATCTCATTATCATATATTACATCCCATATATACAGAGCTTTTATACGGGCACCCAAAGTCACGCAACGTGTGACTAAGTGGCTTGTTCATATGAATACACAATCTGCCGTTCCAATTTCCTCAGGAATCAGACAGTGTACCTGTTGGTATAGCTACTGGGAAATTTGGAACCTTGAACTATCTGTGGCTAAAGACACGGCAAGTTTCCTTAGTCCTTGACAGATGGCACCATCTCATTTCATTATTCTTGCTTTCCTACAAACGCATGATTCTTTGGGCTCCTTTATAATTGGATGCCATGTACTCCTTCGGTTACAAAAACATGTCGTTTTGGACATATCTCAACTCTCAGGTCAATGTTTTAAACTTGGAACATCCATATCTTATAAAACATTTAGATTGAATGTATAAAAAGCATATGTTTATATATATGTATATATATATATATATATATTTGTCTCGAAAAGAACATTTATATTTTATAGTATTTATAATTTTATCTAGTCTTTCAATAGAAATTTGTGATCAAAGTTGCATTTTGAAGAACGTATTTATATCCAAAACAAGTTTTCATGACTGGAGGGGTACTGATGTGATGTCAATCAAATTTGATGGGTTGCTTTACAGCCTCTGAGTATGTTTTAAGCTGTACTTTGTAGGTGGAATAACTCAGAACTTGTTTGGAGGTGGAATAGCTCAGAACTTAACTTGTAAGTTGTCTGCTTTGCAGGACAAGTTTCGTTCTGCTTGCACGAATTGGTTAGGAAGTACAAACCAAGACAGTGGTCAGGCTTTGAACAAGTGAATAAGCATCTGGGGACTGAGCAGGGATTAAGCAAATTATAAACAACAGCTGCTGTCTGTGATGAGAACCCGTTTGGATGAGAGGAAGAGGAAGCAAACAGCTGGAAGTAGAGGTGAGAAGGCCAGAGGTAGTGAATCCCATGAGTATATCATTTTTTCTCTCTTTTGAGAGGTTGAGTTTATATAGATATCTGTTCGATCTATAAAAGAAACCATGCTCTGTTTCCATACTTGTGTCTAGATGATAAGGAATGGGATAAACACTGCTAGCAGTATCTTGCATTCAGACTGAAATACAATGATTATTGGACGAGCACGGTATTATTGTCTCAGTTTGCAGAAATGCAGGATCTCTACCTACAGACAGTGAAGGAGCTATTGATGAATTAGAGAACACATTTTTTGCCACTGTTGTAGTTGGTGAGCTTGATACACCTAGACTTGTGCTTCACCATCTTGACCCGTCCTCCTCTTCCATCGTCGTCGCGAGGCCGCGCCTCCATGGCGGTGATGACGGCGACGGGGTTCTTACTCCGCCATTTGTCGGTTGGGTCGGTGGCGAAGAACCTGACGAGGCATAGCTTTGCCGGAGCCGAGGTGGACGAGGTGGCGGGTGCCGGTGAACCACTCCTTAGACGGCCGGAAGTCCTCCCAGACACCGCCGTCAGAGGGAGAGAAGCCGAACCACAGGTTGCAGCCGGGAACGAACTCACCAGTCGGCGCATTGTGGGTAGTCGTCGTCGTAGACGAGGGCTTCGATGCAGGTGCTGCGGCGGGCGGGCGAGGTCTCGAGAACGTAGAGGCGATCGCCGACGGCGGCGGAGACATTTGCGGGCGAGCAGCATGGCCCCCGGGCTGACGGCGCCGCCCTCGCCCCGCTGCAGCTTGTCGTAGATGAGGGTGTGGCGCCGCTCGTCGGTGGCCACGATATTGTCGCCGTCGAGGCGACGGGGAGAGTCTCCAAGATGCCATCAGGATCGCCCGTCAACAAGTCGCCCCGGCGTGAGCGCGGCGCCGTGGCCCTGCAGACGCCGGCAGCGTCCGTGCCCTTCAAGAAAGGCGACGAGGTTCGCGTCCGCACGCCGGTGGGGAGGCTGCTGCCCTCGACGCTGCGTCTTGTCATCTGGCTCGGCGCGGTCGTCGTCTCCGCCGCAAACGACGACGGCCATCTCGATGTCATCTACAACGGCAACTTCCCCCGCGACGACCCCTTCCGGACCGTGCGCGTCGCCACGAAGGACGTCAAGTTCCCCGCCGTCGACAACGCCGCACCGCGCCCCCCGGGTAACATGGCAACCCGGCGGCCGACCACGGGCGGCAAGTCGGTGCCGCTGCTGAAGAGGCTGGAGAAGGAGATGCGGGCCAACTCCGACGCCTTATGACACTGTGATCAGTACTCAGTATTACGATGGAGGAATAGGTGCAGAAGCTTGTAGTTGTAGGAATCGGACATGTCTCTGTCTTCCTCTGTTTTTTGGTGGGTCCAGCCCGGGTACCTTGTACACTGCCAGGTGGGTCCAGCCCCCTCTCCTCATTCTTCTATGACATACGGGCCCCGTTAAATTAACCTCTAAATAAAAGTAATAACCTACTTACAGGCGGACTCCACCTTAATTCCTTTCCCGGTCCCCGACAAATGGGTCCAATTCCTCGTCCCCCAACCGCACTGACCAATGGGGCTGGTCCATTAAAAACATTAATTAATCTTTATTTTAAATAATGAGAGACTTATATGTGGATCCATTTAATCTTTCTCATTGATATATGGCTCCTGTCTTTTTTCTCACTTCCATGTGAGACCACCCTATCATCCTCTCTCCTTTATCAATAACATGTGGGCTCTTCTGTCACTCTCTCATCTCTTTCTACCTATGCCATATAGGCTCAGCTTGATTAAATTTTAATAATGAGGCTTACATGTGGACCCCTGACATGTGGGACCTCCCAGTTAGACCTCTCTCTCCTCTGTCATGTGGGTCACTGTCTTCTCTCTCTTTCCAATGATATGTGGGCCCTACTCTCTTTCTCTCTCTCTGTGTCACTGACCAGTGAGCTACTATTCCCAAAATAATTCTTTTCCCAGCAATTCAAATAATCCTTTTTCTTTTTTAAAAATCCATAAAACTTCAAAAATCAATATCTTTTAATCCGTAACTCCAATCGACCCCGTTCAAGTCTCTAAATTTTTTTAAAATGAGATTTACTTAATGGCACTATTAGTTATTAATAATAGTACTTTATTTATAGGGTTTTGTGTTTTTTTTATTTCACGTATAGTCGACGCTTCGGAAATTCCTTCAGATGTCGGATTTTCACGAAGTTTGAAGGCGAAGTCTGAGGCAAGCCACTCGACCATATTTCTCCTAAATTTAAAATATTTTGTTTGCAAAATTGCATTGCTAGTGTGCACGATAAATTGATCAACCTTGATTTGCGTGTTGAACCGATGGACCTGCCTAATAGTTGCATAAATTCCGTAGGATGTTGGTACCCGATTCCTTATCACTCCACCCCATGGTATCTCGGTGACCGTGCTCTCTGGGCATGGATTTCGATGGTTCTACCCACATCACTATTGCTTGTCGATCTGGAAAAAGTAGGGTTTCGAAAGATTTAAAAACCCGATATGCGATGTCGGCGGAATTGCGAAACAAAATTGTGTGCGAAAATCCACGGTGCAAAGTGATTGCCTGTGTGGTGGCACTTCGTATTCGCATATAAAGACCGTTTCCTTGGGGAATTTTATCTGAGCATCTCACAGTACGACCACTTGGGTAGAATGGGACGTCCCTGGCTAAGTAATTAGTGTTTCCAGAATCGTTTTCAGTTGCTTATAAATGTGGGAGCGCTAGGTGCCAAGAGGGCGATATACCCCCATCCTTGAGTACAGGAAATGAGTTCTTGGTACTTGGTTAAGAGAACCCATTTATAGGGCAACATGCTATTCTGGGTAGGCTTTGGAAAGGCCTTGTCGTGAACCTTCCCCGCTAACGAGTGCGGGAAGTAAGCTCGCGTCGTGTGGGTAAAGCGTGCATCCTTTACAAAGATTTATAAACTGTTCGAACAGCCGTGCCCACGGTTTTGGGCGAATGTGAGGTGATTCCTCTAGTGTAGATTTGTTTGTCAGTGTTTTGCGAAAGTGGATTTGTGGTATGGGAATCGTTACCAGAATCGGCCTTAGTGGCTGATGGATGACCTGAGTGGTCTGATACAGGGCTGTGTTACCCGGGATGTGGAAAGGCATCATAGATTAGGCTTCCCGAGTGGAAGCAGTGTGTGATTTGAGATAAGATTATGAATGGCTCGAGGAGCCTCTGAGATGAATTTTGAGATGAGCTAACGTCCTGAAGTAGGCGAAAGTGAAATGAAAATAATAGAGAAAAATTTTGATTACCTCCTGGAGAGGACAAAAGTGAAAGTAAAGTAATAGATGAAAATACAGTAGAAAGCTGCTTGAGCGCAGACCCACTGAACCGTTGTCGTGATTCCACAGGCGGTATACGAATACCTAAAATCAATTAAAATCTGATTCGTCCGCTTGAGTTGTTGAAAAGTAATTCGTGGACAGGATCGAGGCGAGAGCCTCATTCCAGTTACATTGAGACAATTTACACTTAGGTTTTTAAAAATGTTTTCAAATAAAAAGGTTTGAGAAAAAACCCGCCTATCTTTGATAGTCTGCATAACTCACGTTTTCCGTGACTTGCTAAGTACGTAAGTACTCAATCTATTTCTTTTCTCCCCTCATTCAGAAAAAGTGAAGTGAAAGTGAAGATTAGTGTTTCTTTCCTAATTCCAAGCCGTTGCTTGTAGATTGGATTCTCCTACGCTGTCGTTCCGCTGCTGTTCTGTTTGAGAGTTGTTGCCTAGAGTTTGCTCGAAGTCACAATTTATAAAGGTATAATATATATACATATATTTAATTAGTTGCTGTGGCACATCTCCATTGGCCGCGAGTACCAGCAAGGTTTTTTAGGACTGGTATCAGCATAGCGGTTCTGTGGGAATTGGTTCACGCTAATCTCCTGCAGCGCTTCCTCTTTGATGTTATTGTAGGTGGTGCCAGGGCGGGGGCATTACAGAATCTGGACCGTTAGATGAACGCATATGATATTGGCCGTCGGATATGTCACACGAGTTATGAGTCATGAGTCACACAAGTTGGTGTATTATAGGATAGATTTCTTGTATATTCTATATGTATTATTATTTCACTTAAGCCATAATCATTAATTAGAGTCGGATCTAAAAGCCTGGCTCCGCCCGTGGAGGATCACGTAGAGGCTCCACCGCCCACCGTGCAGCGGGTAGCCGTCGAGGAGGACGGCTTCTTGCTTCAAGATGATCAAGACTGCACCGCGTTCGTGTACCCGGAGACGACGCAAACGGCGCCCTTACCGCCATGCGGCTCACCAGCGGAGCAGAACATCGAGTGGGACAAGTCGACATGGCTGCATTACTCTTTTCGGGTGAGGAGTACAGCGGATTCAGTGGCGGCATGCCCTGCACGGACTGCGCGCCACCGAGCAGCGGCGATCTCTGCTTCTTGGAGCCCAGCAGCATGCCGGAGCAACATATACCGTCGGCGATCGAGCCAGCCGAGGAGCAGATGGTGAAGATTGTGTTCTTTGACGCCGGATAGCGTTGACGACCAGAGCAACGTCAACGTCCGGCAGCTGTGCCGCAGTGCGGGGATGAGCCCTTGTCACCGTCCGTCGACATGGCAGACCAGACTCGTGCACTTACGTCATCAGGAGGCGGGACGATGTCCATGGCGGAATACGACGCGTTGTATGGCTTGCCGGCTACAAGCTGCTATCCAACTACGTGCCGACGTCTTGCAGCTGCGGCTGTGGCTGTGACAGAGACGACGACGACGATGCCAGCACATCAATCGATGATCTGTGGATGTAGTGAGCCTATTGCATCAAATTTGGTTGATTCTTTGTAAACCCAATTAGCTGCTTGGATGCATTAACGCATCCAAAGATTGTATGGTATTGTATCAAAATATGGTGAACTATTTCTCTCAACATACATTTGCAATAGCCCTGTTTTCTTTGTGAACAATCGCCGGCAAGGGGTGCCGGAACACCTCTGTTTTCTGCGACTCCGACAAGTGTTCGATGTCATTACCGTCTTCTTCGCGAGGTTCATTCCACAAAAGAAGCGAGAACAAGTGTTCCGTCGTTAGTTCGTTTCATTTTTACGATTTGTTTTGCATATGGAGATGGTGAAACTGAGCCGACGTCATCTCCTTGCCCTCCGGCGACACCTCCACCACCAGTAAGAGCTTCGCGTTCCCGTCGGCGTAGAGCTCCGATTGCATGGCGGCGAGGCGTAATGGAGATGTCCGATTTCGAGTCGATCTCGGATTGAAGTATTCTGCTTGCCAGCCACGCTAGCTTCCTTAACCGACTTCAATGTTAGTTAAGCCTTACGCTGTAGTTAATTAGAATCTTAGTTGTGCATATATACGGACATGTCGTGAGGCCATATCGAGAATGGGTCGCGTACGAGTCTGTACGATGGTTCATAGACAACGTCATGGACGTGGGGATGGAGCAGCAACGTGCGGATGTTTTACACTTATAAATTCGCAATAAAAAGAGAAGGAAAGAACAGAAAAAGCTGTGGGATTTTGGGCAGCACCAATCTCTCTGTTAAGCGTGTTCTTGTGTGTATTTGCTTCCGGCCAAAGGTTTCGGCTGACACCGGGTGAGGTCCCGGGCGCGGACGCGGGCGCCGTGCGAGGGCCCGGGCACGGATGCTGACGCTGGCGAGGTCCTGGACGAGGGCACGGGCGCGGACGAGAGCCCGGACACGGGCGCGGACGCGAGGGCCGCACGCAGGCGCGAACTTCGGTGCGGCGCTAACATTCAACGGGAACTCGGACTCGGCTGGCAATAAATCCTAGCGCGCGCGCCCCTCGCCCTCTCCGCATTCACCACTTCCTTCCACCGATCCTCACAGCGCTCGTCCATGGCGCTTCACCGCTCGATCCACCACGACCACGGCCGCCGCAGGAAGCTCGCCGTCGAGGCGAAGGGGAGAGTCTCCAAGAAGCCGTCAGGATCAGATGACCTCCGCGCCAGTGCCGACGCTGCCTCCCACCTCTCCGGCCTTGTCGGTGTCCTTCAAGAAAGGCGACGAGGTGCGCGTCCGCATGCCGGTGGGGAGGCTGCTGCCGTCGACGCTGCGTCTCGTCATCTGGCTCGGCGCGGTCGTCGTCTCCGCCGCAAACGACGACGGCCATCTCGAAGTCATCTACAGCGTCAACTTCCCGCACGACGACCCCTTCCGTACCGTGCGCGTCGCCACCAAGGACGTCAAGTTCCCCGCCGTCGACAACGCCGCACCGCGCCCCACGGGTAACATGGTAGCCCGGCGGCCCACCACGGGCGGCAAGTCGTTGCCGCTGCTGAAGAGGCTGGAGAAGGAGATGCGGGCCTGCTCCGACGCCTTGTTGGCGATGTGATCAGTATCAAGTACTACGATCACAATGTGGGAATAGGTGCAGGAAGCTTGTAGGAATGAGACCATGTTTCTGTCTCTCTGTTTTTGGTTTCATGGAAGGCAATGTGATCTCTCGTATATTCTTGAAGACAGGATGATTTCTTCGCATGAGAAGAAGAACATGCAATCTGTCAGCTGTAATTATCATTTATTATGAATGAAGGATCAAGATTTCTTTTTTTTTAACCAATATATGCATACATGTTATCCTTGGTTTTGTTGAGCCAATAGTTTCTTGACATGCTCGCATAGGACTGACGCGATATCTACTTCCACAAGTTTGATCACCACTGTGGCTAATGCATATGACTGGTATGAAATGTGCAGTGAAAACCAGCTTATATCTTCTTCAGAGATTACACATTTTTCAGATGATGTACAGTAAGGAACAGATGCTTCAGGCTCCTTGCACCTGCAGAGAAACTATAGATACTACTTGCTGTCAGTTCTCATGCCGCTACATATACATACACGTTGACATTCTAATGCAGGGATTTACAACCTGCCGAGAACTTTGATCATGTAGCCTTCAGCTTTCAGTTCTTTGCATGCCTTTGGATTTCCTTGCCTGTTTGAAACAGAATATTTACCAACTTATTGCCACGAATTATTTACTTGATAGGAATAAATAAAATATTTTTAAAAATAAACTTGACAAATAGCTTAGAATAGGTAAAAAAAAGGTCCAAACAAAGCATCTTGCTAGTAATGTCATTTCTACTGTGAATTGGATATGAGTTCTGCATGCTGAGCTACTATTAATTTGTGCTTAGCTAAGCGCTCTCGCAAACTCTCTGGCGAAAAAAAAGAGAGAGAGAGCGAAACTCCTTCTTCCTTTTCCTCGACCTCTCTTCCTCCTCAAAACCCGTGGCTCGCTGTCGGCGACGGGAGGGAGAGGGGTTGGGCCACTTTCTCCTTGCATAGGGTAGCCTCTAGTCAGGATCTTCTAGCAAGTCAGGTCTTTCCTGTAGTTCCTTTTTGTTCTTGCGTGAGGGGATCGCCGGCAGCGCCAGATCCCTTCATCCCAGCTCCACGGAAGGGGTTGCTGGAGTTAGCTCTGGCGACAATCTTCTTCAGCTTCAAGCTTGCCTTTGGCGCCAATGACTAGGAGTATGCCAGATCTATTGAAGAAAAGGTTTTGTCGACCATCTTCAATATCTTTTATGAGCAAACCTCTAGGTTCTTGGCCTCCATATTTGTTTATGATGACAGATCCATAAAATGTAGCTAAGCTTTTCTTCTTGGAAGTCTCAACCTCCATATTGCGGAGGCCCTTTTGGGTTTACTTCTTGGCTTCATCTTTTGCAGCTTGTCATGGTTTCCTCGCCACCATCGTCGCCATCTCAGATCTAGTCGTCGGACTTGGGCATGTAGCAAGAAGGACTGTATTGCCTTTTCTATTTCTTTAGAAGTCCTTCGTTGCATACTTCAGGGTCTCTTTGTTATTTGCCTATGTTTGTGAGGTCTTTGTGTAAGAGCATCTCCAGCAGGGACCTTAAACTAGTCCCCAAATAGTTTTTAAGTGTTGAGACAAAAAAAAAACTAGATTCAGCAGAAACCCTACTCAGGCCCCCGAAATAAGGAGGCACCCAAATCCCCCTCCCAAGCCCCCAGTCCTAGGGACTCTCGACAGAGCCCCTATCGATCTTTTTTTGGGTGCGATCGACAATTCCCCCTACTCTTGTTTCCGCGCGCACCTGGCGTCGAATCTCCTCCGGCCACCGCTGTCGACATCCTCAGCATCTCCGGCTAGATCAGAATAGAAAGGTGAGATTTTACCCCTACTTGATCCAAATCGTTCGGCCGGCCGCTGCCTGCCGCCAGCCCGCCCACCGGCCCGCCATCGGCCACCCACGCTCTCCTAGCCCCCGCCTGCCCACCAACCCACCGCCCGCTCTCGTCGCCCACGCTCGAGTTTATCCTTCCCCGAGTATACTAGTTTACCATATGATGCTTGGATATATCCTCCCCCGAATATGCTTAGTTGACCGTATGATGCTTGGATATATCTTCAGTATGGTGCTAGTTTAGTTTAGTCCCCCGAGCTAGTACTGGCTTTAATATATCTTTAGTATGATGCTTGGATATATTTTTTCCTCTAAAACATATATCTTCTTTTTTGTCTTTATGTATGACCTTTCTTTGCTGTTGAGCTTCTATTCGCCGAGTGTACTGAGTGACCTTTGTTTGCTTGCATATACTGTGTGGCTCGATAGGACACCTAGTGCTCCAAATTAATTTTTACTTGTGATTAATCTTTACGTGGAATAATGAATCTGTTCTCATTGCAGTACTGTCAACAGAATAATTTCAGTATATGCAAATCTACTGTAGTTACTATGTTAGGTTCTTACTTTTGTAGAGTAAAATATCTTAACTATGCTAGCACAGTATGTATTGGTTATTTTTTTGATGATAAACTGACTGTTACCATGGTTTGTATTTTATAAAAACCTTTACTGCAACTTGTCAATTATCTACATATTGTAGTGACTAAACTGCAATGGCCAGTGGAGGTGATTCTTTTGTGTACATGATGACTAAGGACACCGATGTCGATACATTTTCCTTGTCAATGCATGGTGGACACCCAAGTAATTCAACCAATGGTTCAAAAGAAAGCACCAAAAGATCAAGCAACTATACTTATCCAGAGGACATCCAATTGTGCATGTCATGGGGAGCATTAGCACAGATCCTATTACAGGCAATGAGCAGCCAGAAAAGATGTACTAGAAAAGGATTGTGGAGCATTACTATGCCAACCGCATTTTTGAGTCTAACAGAAATGCAAACTCTCTTGAGCACCGTTGGGGTACCATTCAGAAGGAGACAAGCAAGTTTCTAACTTGCTATGATCAAATCAAGCGTCGACATCCAAGTGGCATACCATATAAAGAGCATGTAAGTTATCTTGTCTATAGATTATTTTAAACAACCTTGTATGTATGTGAAATAACACTTGAACTTTTCGATAGCTTCTTGAAGCACAGGCATTGCACTCATCCAAGGAACCAAAGAATAGGGGCTTTCAGTTTCTTCACTGTTGGCTCAAGGTGAGGAATTGGCTGAAGTTTCAAACACTAGAGTCCCCCAGGAGGCCAAGGTCCAACAAGTTTTT
Organism: Oryza meyeriana var. granulata; assembly: GCA_003991445.1. Classification (NCBI taxonomy): domain Eukaryota; kingdom Viridiplantae; phylum Streptophyta; class Magnoliopsida; order Poales; family Poaceae; genus Oryza; species Oryza meyeriana. Next base: position 143,367 of record RYFJ01002490.1, read on the forward strand.
GATGCCATCTGAGGGAGCTAGTGAAGAAGAAGGAGACAATAGTGACAACGTTTGTCGGAGGAGGGAACTCCAACCGCGGGGAGTCTGGGGATCCCCCTTTGAGGTTCGGCCAGGGGAGTTGTTCACAGGACGACTGCGGCGTCTGGGAGATGATAGATGCTCGGGCGCCGGGGACCCGGGCTGAGATGGCACACAAGGGAGGCAGAAGAAGTAGACAGGTTCGGGCCGCGCGGAGGCGTAATACCCTATTCCTGTGTGTTTGCTATGTGGGAGATGAATGTGGTTTGCTCTTACAAGGTGTTCTTGAGGGGTGCTCAAGAAGCTAGCCCTCACTTGAGAACGGACTCAGTCTTTTGCTTTCTGGAGCAGCTCGGGAAGCTCTACCAGAAGTCGGACTCCAAGAAGAAGAAGAAGCTCCCAAGCTGAAGTCGAAGACCAAGACCCCTTTTCTCCGCGGGCATGGATCCTCCTTTCATAGTCTAAGGGGAGTCCATAGTGCCTAGCTCACATGCGAGGAGAAAGCTTTTCTAGGTACGATATGTCTTGTCACACGCGGCCGCCTGCAGAGCCACGCCGGAGTTGGTTCAGGGTGTCTTGTCGCACACGTCCGCCTGCTGAGCCACGCCGAAGTTGGTTCAGGGTGTCGGGTCGCTATGCTGCTCGGCTGCTGTGGGCGGCTAGGTCGTGAAGATGTGACAGCGCACGCCTTCGCTGCCAAAGTGTGGAAAAATGAAGCCCTCTTAATAAAAAGTTCTCTGACTGCACAGGGAGCCGGCCCACGGGGGCTGTCATGAGAGTCCACGCACGTCCGAGCGGGCGATAGGCGCGACACGCCCCGTCGCCTCGTCATTAATGCGGGTAGTTGGGGAGTTGACCCACTCGAGTCAGGCTTGTTCCCGGGGCAGAGAGCTCATCGAGCCCTCCGCGCGCACAAGGCGTCGAGCCCCTTGGGGACCGAAGCTGTGGGCCCCGGGACCGGGGGGCGAGACCCGGGGCCGGGAAGTCCCCGGGCCCGGGAAGTCCCAGTAATGTTCCTGGGGACATGCCTCGGGACCCAGGAGACGGCTCCCGGGATCGGGGGGCAAGGCCCGGGCCCGGGAAGGTCCCAGTAATGTTCCCGGGGACATGCCCCGGGACTGAGGAGGTGGCTCCCTAGACCGGGGGCAAGGCCCGGGACCGGGAAGGTCCCCGGGACGCGAGGCCCGAGGTGGATGCGAGCCGTCATCGCAACTCGCCCGGGGAGTGCGCACCCGGGCCCAGGCAGTGCTCGTGCCCAGGTACTTAGCGGGAAAACGGCCGTAGCCGGCCGTCACCGGTGCAGAATGTGGGCCCCGGAGGAGCTGACGTGGCCGAAGATCCACGCGTCCCCGGGGTATGTGGGGCCCCCAGTCCCGTTTCGCCAACAACGTTACAACTCTTGATTCATCAGAGCCTAGTGCTAAAGAGACCACCAGGCCGGAAGCAAGCAAAAGAGAAGTTAAAGAATGGAGGAGAAGCTAGATCATATAAGGAGACAACAAAAGGTTTAGCTGAAGCCAAAGAGAAAGAAGTGAATTTGAAATAAAAGAGATGGAGGGAGACTAAGGAGCTCGAAGAGCGCAAGTTAATGTGGGAGCAAGAACAACATCTCATGTTCTGTGATGTCTCTACCAAGGAACTGGATGTGAGGACATATGTGTTGGCAATGAGGGCACGGATTGCAGCTTCTAAGGTGGCTACCCTCAATGGTGGTGTTGGTGGTACTAATGGTAGTATTAGTGGTGGTAGTGGTAGCTCTGGTGGAGGTAGTGATGGCTTTGGTGGTGAGTTTGATGGTGGCGATGGCAATAATAATGAAGTTTGAGATCCTTGATGCACTTTGGTGATGCTTTTTATAGAATACATTTGATTCTACGTGTTATGTGCTAGTAGGATATATCATTCCATGGTTGAACTATTTGTTCTTTGTAGCCTCTATGTGTTAATTTTCACTATGATTTATGTGTTATGTGTTAGTAGGTGTCAGAGGAGGAAACTCCAACCGCGGGGAGTCTGGGGACCCCCGTTTTGAGTTCGGCCAGGAGAGTTGTTCACAGGACGGCAGCGGCGTCTGGGAGATGATCGATGCTCGGGCGCTGGGGGCCCGGGCTCAGAGATGGCACGCAAGGAAGACAGGAGGCGTAGACAGGTTCGGGCCGCGCGGAGGCGTAATACCCTACTCCTGTATGTGTTTTGCTATGTGGAGATGAATGTGGGTTGCTGTTACAAGGTGAACTCAGGATGCTCAGGAGCTAGCCCTCTCTTCGGAAAAGAGACAGAGCGAGCTGAAGAAGACGAACAGTAGCGACAGAGCCAGCTAGAGAGCCAAAGATCCGGCCTCCCCCGACCTGCAGGCATGGATCCTCCTTTTATCAATCAAGGGGAGTCCACAGTGCCCAGTACACAGAGAAAGCTAGCTACGATTTGTCTTGTTGCACGCACGCGGCCGCCTGCCGCGCCGCGCCGGAGGGACGTCTAGTCGCCGCCTGGCTTGGCTGCTGCGGGCAGCTGGAGTTAGTCTGCTGTTGCCACGCCAGAGTCGGTGCTGTATGTCTGGTCGGCACGTTGCCGGAGATGTGACAGCGCGTGTCTCCGCTGCCAGAGTGTGGAGAATCGAGGCCCTCACAGCCGAAAGTTCTCTGACGGCACTGGAAGGGGGCCCACGGAAGGCCATCATGACGGTGCACACATGTCTGACCGGGGGACAGGCGGGAGGCGCCCCGTCGCCTCGCCATTAATGCAGGTAGTTGGAGAGTTGGTCCACTCGAGTCCCTCTTGCCCGGGGTAGAGAGCTCATCGAGCCCTCCGCGCACACAAGGCTCCGAGCTCCTCGGGGACGGAAGATGTGAGTCCCGGGCCCGGGGAGCGGCGCCCGGGACCAGGGATGTCTCTGTAACGTGCCTCGGGAAGGGAGCTGTGGGCCTCGGGCCCAGGAGCGAGACCCGGGCTCGGGAAGTCCCAGATATGTGTCCCGGGGGCGCGCCCCGGAACCGAAGCCGAGGCCCCGGGCACGGGGGCGAGACCCGGGACCGGGGATGTCCTCAGGCCCCCGGTATTTGACCGGAAGAAGGCTGTAGCCGGCCGTCGCCGGTGCAGAATGTGGCCCCGGAGGAGCTGACGTGGCCGAAGACTCACGCGTCCCAGGGGTATGTGGGACCCCCAGTCTCGTTTCGCCGATAGTAGGATATGTCATTTCCACTATTGAACAGTTTCTATCATTGAATCAGTCATGACTGTAAGATGTGTTATATTTATTATAAAATGCTTGTGAACTTGGATATGTTTGTGATTAGGAAGATTGATTTATATGTCATGTGTTAGTACGATTTTTAGTGTGAAATTTTCAATGTTGATGTAAATGATTTTTGTAAATGAACTTTTCTGATGATGATGATCTTCTTCATCAATGGTGGGAGGAAAAGGAGTCTGATGATGATGACTACTACATTGCAGCTACTCTTTTTACGCACATGGAGCATAAGAGAACCAAAAGAAAACGTTGTGGTTCAATACTGGGTCACCAGATAGTACAAGGGACAGGTTTGCTGCAATTTGTGCATAGTGGTAGATTATTTTGCAAATTCGCCTATATACAATACAAAATTCTTTAGGAGGAGATTCAGAATGTCAAGGGAGCTTTTCTTGCGCATAGTTGCTGGTGTGGAAACTCATGATGACTACTTCAGGAAGAGACCAAATGCAGTGGGCTTTCTTGGTGCCACTGCCTTGCAAAAGATGTATGGCCCATTTCGCATGCTTGCGTATGATATTCCAGCTGATAGTTTAGATGAACTAGAGAGGACTTCGGAGAGCACCATGATAAAAGTTTTCAAGCACTTTGTCAAGGCTGTGGTTAATGTGTTTGCTGATCAATACATGAGGGCACCAACTGTTGATGGTACTGCGAGACTGTTGGCTACAAACACTCAAAGGGGATTTCCTGGTATGCTAAGTTGCATTAACTGCATGCACTAGAGGTGGAAGAATTGCCCAACTGGATGAAAAGAGCAATACTCAGAGCACATGGATGTGCCAACCATGATTCTTGAAGTTGTCGCATCTAAAGATTTATGGATTTGACATTCTTTCTTTGGCCTATCAAGTTCTCTCAATGATATCAATGGCCTATAGAGATCATCACTCTTTCAAAAGCTTACCTCAGGGACAGCACTGAATGTGAAATTTATGGTGAATAGTAGCAAGTATAACATATGGTACTATCTTGCTGATGGCATACATCCCTGTTAGGCTATTTTTGTGAAGACATTTCAGAATCCACATGGCAACAAGAGAGTCCATTTCGCAAAAATTCAAGGAGTGAGGAAGGATGTTGAGAGAGAATTTGGTGTTTTATAAGCTTGCTTTGCTATGTTGAGGGGTCCTGCTAGATTTTAGGACACAGAGACCCTATGGTATATAATGACAGATTGTGTGATCATACATAATATGATCATTGAGAGTAAGCGAGACGAAGATAATGACTTCAACTACAATTAGGAGGATGGTGAGGTGCTAAGGGAGAAGTAACAGCAACATAATAAACCTGTGTTAGAGCAGTTACTAAAGATACATAAAGATATAGAAAACAAGTAAGCGCATAAGCAACTTGGAGATGATCGTGTGAAACATTTGTGGGCGCTTCATGGTGCTTAGTAGTTTGTTTTGTTGTATTTTCTATGGGTTATTTCGAGTCTTAGAACTTTTGCTTGCAGGATATGTCATTTCTATGTTTCTAAATTTTGAATACAAATTTGAATTGTGGTGTTTCAAATTATTAATTTGTATATGGATGAATTCTATGTGTTACAAATATTTATGTTTCAATTATTATAGTGCCAAATTAAGCATATACATAGAGTGTACAGTGAAATACAATAGAAAAAGAAATAGAGGCTGAAAAATAGGTACCGTTACTAGAGTTTGAGGCATTTTTGGGTTTAAAGTAAATAGGGGCAGTCCCTATTTAACTTTTGAAGGCTTTAAAATATGGGCTATTGTTGGAAATGCTCTACAACTGTTTGTATTCCTAGACAATTATCAATAAATAAATATTCTGTGGCTTTTTTTTTTAAAAAAAATATGCTCAGCTTGTGTATCGATTTTGCACATGTACGTTTCCTTCATGTTTGCTGCAGTCGAGCCATAAGAGGTAGAAAGGCCGGTATATATGATAGCTCGTCCAATCCTTGACTGCCATTTGCGACAAGGGAGCTCTGAAGAATATCAACGAATCCCATTAGTTAAGCCGGCAACGTTTTTCTGTTTTAGTTTGGGGATCGAATTGGATACATCGATCCTATACATCATGTTAGTGTTGTCATATCTGTTGATAGAGTAAATTGGAAAGAACTCAAATAGGTATATATGCATCATATAATCAGCTACGCTTTATTTTTTTTCCATTATCTAAAAAAGATACACCTTGTTTTTTAGTTTTTGTTTCCTTACTCCTATGAATAATAGTTCCTTCTCCCTACCAATACACAGCCAGCAGTTAACACGTGAACCTGCTAAATAGTGCAAATATATTTTTGCTGACACTGGCAAAAATAAATTGTTTCATGTGAAATATTTGCAAAAATTATGCAATACAAAAAGGACTATAGATGCCCAGTTCTTCTGCATTCCTTGCAAAGTCAAATTTCTACAAAAATTTCTTTGTTCTTAATTATAGCAGGACTATAAATGCAGAAATATTCCATTTCTGTATAAAGTGGAGCCGGTTTATCTTCATAGTTCCTCCTAAATTCCTACTACTTTCCAGCATACATAAAACAATGCCCTAAATATATTTTAACTGACCTCCCAAACCACCTGTTTCTCAACCCATATTGAAAAAAAACAATAAGAAGAAAGACCCTAATTTACCACAAAGTTGAGTGTCACTCTCTCTGTTGTCACATAGTTTATTGTCTTTTGCTCTTTTTTTTTCTGCACACATCTTTGGAAAGTCACACTTATCAAGCGGACCTACAGTACTTCCACCGGTGTCAGATGACACCGATGGCATTTAACCAAATCAACATGTTGCCTTCTGATTTTAAGGGAATACCCATTGATAAAAGCTTGATGACCCCATTAGACCAACCAATTTTACTGCAGCTCACACACTAAAATCTAAAACAACACATTGTCCTAGGGAAAACTGAAACAATTCAGCTAGTGTGTATATGTATTTTTATTTATTAGTGACATCTCTTAATATTTTTCTATTGTTAGTATTGTTAAAACACATGGAGGAAACCATAAATTGATATTAGAAAGTGCGATGGCCCATAAAAATATATTTTTTTAGTAGTACAATATAGTATAGCTACGGTCATGACCCCGGTGGCTCGAAATTCTCGATCCATCCCTGACTTATGTCATTTTTTAAGGGTTCTTTTGGTTTGCTACTATAGCAAAATTTGCTTATCAAAATTTTGGTAGGGTAGCAGACCAATACTCCATCGAAAAACTTGTCACCAAAATTTTGGCATTGCCCACATGTTATCTCTTATTGTAAACCAAACATATCTTCGTCAATTCAATCCTACTAAATTTTGGTAAGTTTTCAAACCAAAATGACTAAATTATTACTTTGATAAATACCCTATTTTTTCCTACCCCATCGTCTACCATGTGGTGCTGGAACTACTCTCTTTGTTGATGTGGTACTAGTTTCCTACGCCCAGCTCACCGCATGCCTCGGCTTTGTTAAAAACGGATTATTGAGCGGATAATTGATATAGATTATCTAGTTAATTAGAGGGATAAATTAAATATTTTAAGATTAAAATTAATAAATAGCTTAAAACAAGTGGTTTAAACAATGCAGTAGAAGAAAATTTTTTGAGAAAAAATATTTTTAAAGCATAGAATAAATAATCTATTTTAATAATTCAGTGATTAATGTGATCAAGAGAACATGGCCTAACCTGCCGCTCATCATCAAGCCCGTTTCTCGTTAACGCTGGCCCCACTGTGTCCCATGAGGCCCCACTAGCACCTTGGTGAGCTCAGCATCGCACCACGGCTTTGCCGCCGCTGGTGTCCTTCCATTGCCATCCGCAAGAGCTTGTGCCAGGGTAGGCAAGAGCTTGAGGCAGGGGTAGGCCAAAGCTTGGGCACAGGGCGATCGCTGGATCTCGAGCTCTGAGACTGGCAGGGTTAGAGAAGAGAAAGAACACAAACAAGATAAGGAGATGAAAGAGATTAAGGTAAGCTTGTCTTAATTTGCACAGGGCATTGTGGTGCGTGGGTGAAATTTCTAATTAACCGTCTAGGAAAAGAGCAAAGACAACAAACTCTATGCCAAAAGAGATTAATTCTATAGAAAACACAGCAAAAATGTTGAGCCAAATACTAGAGCAGTACAGCTCTGTGCGACTGTGCGTTCTGCTCAAATGAAGACATGGCCAGCCGTCGCATCGGTTCACTGTCGGTTTCACCTCTTTTCACCTGCTTCCACACGGCCAGCGCGCCAGGGCCTCTCATCACATCGATCATTCACGTCCATCGATCGAAAGAATCGATCAGATGCACGCTGGATTGCTGGTTTGCTGGCTTCCTGCAGACAAGGGGATGCAGTGGCAGGCGAATCTGTACTTGCCTCGAGCAGCCTCCCGCCCAATGGCAGCCCTCCACTACCACGTCTTGTCACCAAGCTTATCCGCATGCATATACTATATGTTATATGGAGTATGGATTATCTTAAATATGGAGTATGAGAGCATCTCAAGAGACTATATGACAGTCCAACACGCCTTGATCTAACCTGATTGATATTTCTATGGGATTATCTTACAGTACTCCCTCCGTGTTTATGGTAAGACGTTTTGGCTTTTTGTTAGATTAAATTAAAGTTTAACTTTGAGTTTATAGAGAAATGTAGTAGTATTTACAGTACCAAATTAGTTTTATTAAATTCAATTGAATATATTTTGATAATAAATTTATTTTGTGTTAGAAATATTGCTACGTTTTTCTATAAATTTAGTTTGGCTTTCCTTTGATATTTGTGTCGTGGAGTGGTGTTGAGAAAAGACAACCTAGCTAAACGAAACTAGCAAGGTAGTAAGAATTATTGTTTTTTTCATAGAGATAAGGCAATTAGACACCTTTTCTATGATTGCCGCCTTGCGCATTCTGTTTGGTCTATCATACAAGTAGCATCGGGACTATCTCTACCGCGTAGCGTAGCACATATGTTTGAGAGTTGGCTAGGGGATTATAAAATAATATGAAGTTACTTATCCTGTTAGAAGCGGCTACTACTTGTTGGTTGCTTTGGCTTTGCAAGAATGATGTGTTTTTTTGATAAAAAGAATCATATTATCTCCTTTACAAGTTATTTTTTTACTTAACCATTGACTTATACATGGGTTATCCTTTAGAAGCCTAGTTTACAGGACTAGGTAGTTGCAACATGTTAGCAGTTGGAGAGGGTGGTTAAGGAGTTTTTTACCTAGTGATAGATAGCGATGTAGTCTTAGGATTGATAGCCATTAATTCTCCCTGTAATCCATTATATTTTAACTTTGGGAGTGGGTTTGAGTTGGTTGTATGCATCCTAGTTATTTAGAGGTCGGAAATGTTTCTCAGGATAATTGTATCTCAGGATAATTGTATCATCTCGGTGTAATTTATTGAGCTCAATAAAGCTTTCATTATCTTAAAAAAAGAAAAAAAAATCAAAACGTCTTACAATATGAAATAGAATAGAGGGAGTACCTCTTAATTATCATATTTGTCTAAAAACACTCCTCAATTATGAAATCGGATATTTTACACCCCTTGATTACCAACATATTTGTGCTTAATTACATTCTGTCATGCTCTCACACGTCTGCGTGACCTAACCACAGGAGAGAGGCCCTGCACTGCACCTGAAGTGTTGGCTAGTTTGTGATATGATGTGTTTCCAATGGAGAAATATTTCCAATGCTAATTTAGGGCCTCTGTTTGGATACTGTTCTAGCTAGCCTCGCGCAAGATTCATTCTAAACTTTAGGGCATGTTTGGATGACTCCCCTAATTGCCAAACTTTGTGTCTGAAGTACGGCGTGCCACAGTTTTTGTGGCCAAGAAAAAGCTAGCCACTCTTGTGGCAAAACTTATATAGCTAAAGAATGTATTTATCACATGTGGTGGCATGGGCAAGACAAAGTTTGGCATGTCCCAAGTGTGGCTTCACTCAACATAAAAAAGTCAAACTTGTCTAATTTAATTAAGTGCGGGGATAGCTAATGGGCGATTGGTCGTTGCCCACAAACGTTTTCCGACAATGAAAATATCGGTTAACTTGGGTTCGCATGCACCGCCGAGGGCATTTACATCTACCGATTATTTTGGGTCATGGATACAATGGGTCCAGCATAGGATGTGGAGCGCTTAGTGCTAATGACTTTTCATTATAAGCTAATGATTTCCATTATAATAAATAAATTGAGTAGAAAGTTTTGAAAATTCAGTTGAAAGTTTCAAATTTGAGTTGAGAGTTTTGAATTTTGGGTTGAAACTTTCAAAATTTGGGTAGAGTTTTTAAAATTTTCAGTTGAAAGTTTCACAATTTGAGATGAAAGTTTCATAATTTGGTAGTGTTATTTAAATTTTTAGTAGAAAGTTTAAAATTTGAGTTGAAAGTTTCAAAAGTTGTGTTGAAAAATTCAAAGTTTCTCTAATATAAAATTAAAAATCAGTCAAATTGCTAAAAATTTGGAAAATTGGCCCAAAGACATAAGGCCCACTATATTCAGCCCAGCAACTACCATGAGTCCACAAAAAAAAGGAAACCCAACGTTTCTCTCAACAGAAAAACAGAAAATGGTCATACCAAGAAAAAAAAGGAAACCGTCATTTCCCTCTAACGGGAAAAAACGGAAAACGCATGAAGCGCTCCTTGGCAACGAGCGTGCATGAATTAGCTTTTCCAATTAAGTGTGGCAAAGTTTGCCAATGAATCAAACAACCCCTAATTGTTTCAAACAAGATTAACATATTAAGGATGACACGACATATTAAGCAAGATTGATATGAAGACGTGAAGACCACGATACTTTTGCCAAAGCCTAAAGGATGAAGTCCGGAATATTATGCTTTGAAGGATCGACGAAGACCTAGTTAGCTTAGGTTGCCCAACGTTCCAAAACTAGTAGCCCTAGTTGTTTTCCCTAATTTTGAATCTCGGGGTCAAGATTCTTTTTAAGGGGGTAGGCTTGTAACGGCCCAGTTTCCGAACCGTTAAAAACTATTTTAATAAAACCCTAAGTTCTAAAATTTTGGTTTTTTATGTGGGGATTAAGGACTAATTGCCAAGATCTCAAATAGAAACCCTCCTTGGAGCTCAAAAACTTCAAGTCAAAAATTTCTAGAATTCTGAATTTTGCAATTCGGAATTTCCCCTAAAATCCAATTTATCCTTATCCCCAATTCCAAATTCTATCAAATCCTTTTTGTCGGCGAAATGGGACCAGAGGA